>MU405257.1:0-269949 GCA_022836615.1 Annulohypoxylon bovei var. microspora | reverse complement strand
TGCGAGGCGCGCGCAGCGCGCCGAGCAAAGGCACGCAGCCGCCAGTACGGAGGGCTTGGAGGGTTGAGGGCGGCGGGACGAGCGGTGATATTGAAAATTAAGTAAAAGTTTACAATGCATGGGATTCGAACCCGGGGTGTTGAAAGGTGGTCCGTGCGGGTGTGGAAAGTTCGGGTCTTGTGTTCCCGGAACGGGGACCTCATGTTTGTTTCTTCCCCCGCCACTCAGACGTAATGAACCATGGAAATGTTGCAATCGGGTTCGGCGATCTTTATCCTGAGCCTACAGTCAACTAGGGGTAGAAATTATGGGGCGACCCTAAACTCGACTAGGGGTAGGAGTTTTTCTACCCGAGGTCCATTAAAAGCTCATGTTTACCCGCGGTTTAACCGCGGCTTATTAACATAAATATTTATAAAATAATAACTTTACGAAATATTAATATTTTATAATTTTAAAAACATTATTAAATAACTTTTAATTTAATAAAATAAATAAAAATAAATATATTATAATAATTTAATTTTTCGTTATATAATATTAATTTAACGTTTATTTTAACGAATTTAAATTAATATTTAAAAATTTCGTTTATATTTTTTTAACCACATTATTTTTTAATTAATTAAACACGTTATATTTTTTTTTTTTTTTATTTTACGAATTTTTAAAATTTAATTTAAAAATCAATGATTTTTAATTTTATTATTTATTATTTTAAAAAAAAATTTATTTTTTAATTAATTTTTAATCGACTTTTTAATTAACCTTTTAATTAATTTTTTAATCGTATAATTAATAATATATTTTTTTTAAATAAATAATAATTTATATATTAAAAATATTTATTAATTTTTTTTTAAATTTATATAATTTTTAAATCACGGTTTAAATCGTGGTTTAAATTACGTTTTAAATCGCGTATCGCGTTTTTTAATAAAAATATTAATATAATATTAATTATAATAAATTAATATACGAATAATTTAAATGTAAAATTATTTAAAATAAATTAAATATAAAAAAATTAATTAATAAATATATTTCGTAAATTTATTAATTTTTTTTAATTATATAATAATAATTTTTATAAAAAAAATAATAATTATAATATTAATTTAAATTAATTTTTACACACGTTAAATTAATTAAAAATTTTTTAAAAATAATTATAAAATTTTTATAAAATATAATATATTTAATTTTATTATTTTAAAAAACGTTATATAAATTATAATAATATCGCGATTAAAAACGTTATTAAATTTTTTTAAAAAATTTCGATTTTAAATATATATTTTAACGTTAAATTTTTTCGCGTAAAAAAAAATCGTGGGTATTATTAATATACGAATTTTTTTAAATTTATTTATATTTAAATTATAATTCGAAAAACGCCACGCTTTAATTTTATAAATATAATAACACGAATTATAACCGTTAAAATTATATGGTTAAAACGGGCGTAAACGAACGTAATTCGTTCGTTTTTCGAACGCGAAGCCACCCGTTCGAGTGGCACAATATCCCGAGTTTAGCCGGGGGTCGATGGTTCGATTCCCCGATCTCCCACTTTTGTTTCTTTTACCATGCGACGAAACCACTGTTCGCGCACACCTTTTGAGGCTCCCCTTTAGCCACCCGTTAAACACCCCGTCGAACCCCTATTAACCCACCCGTCTAACCGCCCGTTGAACCACCCGTAACCACCCCGTAAGCCACCCCTTATCGAACCCTTAAGCCACCCGCCGGGCCTCCCGTTTAGCCACCCTTTAAACCACCGGTCCAACCCCCGGTGTAACCACCCGTCTAGCCGCCTGTTAAGCCACCCCTTTAACCACCCGTGTATCCCCCGTTGAACCACCCGTTGAACCACCCTTTGAACCACCCGTGTAGCCCCCGTTGAGCCCCCCTTAAGCCTCCCGTTGAACCACCCCCCGACGAACCACCCATCTTGCCACCCGTTCAGCCACCCGTGGCCACCCGTAGCCACCTTTCTAACGCCTTAGCCACCTTCCCGAGGGTTGCTGAATCCCCTAGGTTAGGGGTCTTTTTTTTACTTATATAACCTGTGTTGAAGATCAGGGTCAACTGAACTGAAACGAGTCAATTACGTAATCGCCTTAGGTAATCGTTCTTGCCAACCCAACTGATCCGTGCGCAAGAGCCAGCTTTGACAAGCTTTTCGCGAACGGACCACCTCGAAAGTCGAGATCTGTTGTTTGATTGGTTGAAAGGCCCCACCCTAGAAACGATGCACCCAATCAATCGCTGTGGACATAACGGCGTCCTTGGACATGCTCCCCTTTCAGTAAAACCCTTTTTGTAAATGCATCCAATCAGGTTATAAGAAAGCTTAACTTAGCCAATCAAATCGCGAGCGGCGGCGGAGCGGCTTTGCGAGCCACGGGACCTGATTGGTTCAAAAAACAGTTTCGGCTAAACTCAGGGTATTTGCGCTTGCGCTACTTAAGTGGTCTTAAAATCGGGCTATTGTGGCACCTAATTGGGGGCCCTCCAGTTTAGCGCCGGAGATCCGGGATTACCGCGATAGGAGATTTTTGATAAGGATGGACCATGGAGAAAAAAAAAAACACACCAAAGCTGTACCCGTTCAACGCGAGGCCACCCGTTCGGGTGGCACAATATCCCGAGTTTAGCCGGAGGTCAATGGTTCGATTCCCCGATCTCCCGTTTTTGTTTCTTTTTTCATCCGGCGAAACCACGCACCACCACGGTTCGCGCACCCATCTAGCCTCCTCTTTAAGCCTCCCCTTTAGCCATCCGTGCAGCCACCCGTCTAACCGCCCGTTGAACCACCCGTAACCACCCCGTAAGCCACCCCTTATTAAACCCCTAAGCCACCCCTTATTGAACCCCTAAGCCACCCCTTATTGAACCCCTAAGCCACCCCTTATTGAACCCCTAAGCCACCCCTTATTGAACCCCTAAGCCACCCGCCGGTCCTCCCGTTTAGCCACCCTTCAAACCACCGGTCTAACCCCCGGTCTAGCCCCCGTTGAACCACGGGTCTAACCACGGGTCTAACCACGGGTCTTTCCACCCATTGAGTCTCCCCTTTAGCCACCCGTTGAACCACACACCCGTTTAGCCACCCGTCCCGTTGAATCCCTGTTGAACCCCCGGTCGAACCACCCGTTGTATCCCCCGTAGCCTCCCCCGATCTAAACACCCGATTAGCCACCCGTCAATCCACCCCTTGAGCCTCCCGTGAAGCCACCCCCGGATGAACCACCCGATCAACCACCCTTTTAACCACCCGTTAAAACCCCCGTCTAAACCCCGTTGAACCACCCGTCTTGCCACCCGTTCAGCCACCCGTAGCCACCTTTATAACGCCTTGGCTGCCCTCTCGGGGGTTGCTTAGTCACCCAGCTTAGGGGTCTTTTTTACGTGTGCTAAGTCAATTACATAAGCATCTTAGGTAATCAATTCGTCGCTGCCACCCGGTTGGTCCGTGCGCGAGAACCAGCTTTTGACAAGCTTTTCGTTTTCTGAAAAACTGAATCTTGTCGAAACGCACCTTCTCGCGAACGGACCACCTTGAAAGCTGAGATCTGTTGTTTGATTGGTTGAAATGCCCCACCCGCGAGACGATGCACCCAATCAATCGCTGTGGACATAACGGCCTCTGGGGAGATAACGGGGTTTACGAACTTTTAGCGCCGGAGATCCGGGATTACCGCGATAGGAGATTTTTGATAAGGATGGACCATGGAGAAAAAAAAAAACACACCAAAGCTGTACCCGTTCAATTACCTTCGTTAAACTCGGGCATTATAAATTAAATTCGTTAAAATAATTTAACGTGGTTTTAAATTTAATTAAAGTTTAATTAAAATTTAATTAAAATTTAACCGAAGTTTAATAACGATTTAATAACGGTTTAATAACGGTTTAATAAAAATTTAATTTAAATTTAATAATTATTAATTAATAAATAAAATTTTTATTAAAATATTATTAAAATTATTATATTTTATTTTATTTAATTATAAATGTTTTAAAATTTATATTTATTTATTATATAAATAAATAAATTTAATTAATTTTAAATTTATTTCGTTATTAAATAAATTAAATTAATTAAATTTTAAATTTATTTCGTTATTAAATAATTATATTAATTAAATTATATAATTTTTATATTTAAATAATTTTATAAATATTATTTTTTATAATTAATAAAATTAATTTAAATGTTTATTTAAATTAAATAAATTAAATAAATTTAATTATATTTTTATAAATTTATTAATAAATTAAATGTAACGGTTTTTATAAATAATGGTAAATTTATATTATATAAAGTTAAAAATGAGGTTATTTTTATTAATAAAAAAAAAAAGAAAAATAATAACTTTTTATTTTTAAAATTATAATATTTATATTTAAAAGTGTGGATTAAATTAATTAATGTAAAAACTTTTTTTATACGTGTTTTAATAATTTTAACGATTTATTTAAAATTATTAATAATTTTATTATAAAGATTTACGTTTATTACGTTTATAATTATAATGTAAATTTACATTAATTTTTATTTTAATTAATTTTTTAAATTTTCGATTTATAATAATATTTTTTTTTTTGTTTTTTAAAGTTTATAATTATCACGACGAGCAAGTTTTTAATCGGGATAAAGCTTATATAATAATAAAACCACGTACTTTATTAATAAGAATATTTAAAGTAAAAAGTTAAAAAAAAAGAAATCACGAAATGGTTTTTTTTAAAAAGTTTTTATATATTAATTTTACAATTAAAATATTAATTAATCGCTTCGTTAATATATTTTAAAAATAATAACAATTAAACGCCGTTACATAACTTCTTTTTTTAAAAGAAAATTTAGTTTATAAAAAGAATAAGTTATTTATTAATACGTTTACGACTTATTCTTTTAATTTTTTTTTTTTTTACAATGAATAAATTATTTTTATTTATTATTTTTAATATTTTATTTTTCGTAATAACCTCGATTTATTATCGGAATTTAACTAAGAAATTAACGGTTTTAAGGTATAGGTTATAAAAATCCTTTATTTTAATTAACGCGTTAAAAAAATCCTTAAAGGGGTATCACGTCGGGTTAAGGTCGTAATTTATTTAATTTATTTTATATTAAAGTTTTTTTTTAAAGAATTTAAAGTTTAATATTTTAAATACTTCGTATTTTTATTTCCCGTCGATTTTTATTAAAAGCAAGGGATTTATTATTTATTTTAAAATTAAATTATTTAAAACTTTAATTAATCGACTTGCGTTTAAAATTCGGTGAATTTTTATATTCGAAGGTAGGTTAATTTCGAAAGCGTTATAATAAAGTTTCGTTAATATTTTAAAAAAACTTATTATTAAGTAATTTAAGCCGTTATGGGGGCGATTTATTTATTAATTACTTTTATAAATATATATTTAATCGTTTATTATTTAATTTATCGATCGTTTTTTTTTAATTAATTTATTCGTTTTAATAATTTTATGTTAATAAAAAATTTTTATAAACTTATTATATAACGGAAGCTTAACGTTTTATTAACGATTAAATAACGATATAATTAAGTTTTTTTTAAAGGATTTTAAATTTATAAATACGAGTTTATTAATTAAAAATTATTTTTAAAACGAATTTTATTTTTATTTTTACGAAAAAAAACCTTGTGTTTAAATGTGGTTAAATGGCGTATGCGAAATTTAAGTAAAATAATATTTTTAATTAATTATTTTAAAAATAATCCACGAAAAATCGTAATTTCATTTAAATAAATTAATTAAAAATCTCCGTTTAATCGTTGGATTATAAATATTTTATTATCGATTTATAAAGGTTTATCCCGATGAACTTGGTTAATTCGTTTAAAAAAACGGTCACGAATTAAAAACTTTTATTAAATGTAATCGTTTTAAAGGTTTTATAAATACGTTAAACGTATTTATAATATAAGTTTACGAATTACGCGACGATATAAGTTTTGTACGTAAGTAACGAAAAAAGTTTTTTATTTAATTAATTAATAATTATTAAAATTAAATCGAATTTTTTACGATTAAAAGGCATGGATTTAAAATTTATTAAAATATGTTATTATATTTATTCGCCGATAAAAAATAATTAAAATAAACTTATTAATTTAACTTTAAAATTTTGATTTTTCCGGTATTATTTATAATAAACGTAATAACGGTTTATAAACGTTCTTATATTAAACTACGAATATTTTTTTAATATTATTATACGCATTTTATTTCGATTTAAGTACGTTCGATTTAAAGGACGATGGAATTCATCGCATAACTTAATGCGAAATTTTCCGTTGTCCGGGATTATTAATTTTTCTTTTAAAAGTAATAATTTATTTTATAAAACGTACCCGTTTTTTTTTTTTTTAACCCGTTCGCGTTATGTTTCCAATTTAATGGCGTTCCGATTAACCGTTAAAATAACATTAATTAATTTAATACTTTAAAATAATTTTTCTTTGGAAACTTTTACCGCGGTTAAAATATATTAAAAATTAAAGGATAATAAATTTATTAAAGGTTTATTAATTAAAAGTTATAAGGGATTTATTTTATTATAAAATATTAAAAAAAGTAATAAAATAATAAACCAATTATATTTTTTAATCGCTTTTTAAATAACCAAATTAATCGCTTTTTAAAATAAAGCGTTAATTATTATATTTTCCTTTTTTAAACGATAATATAATTCGTAATTAAATCGAAATAAATGTTTATTTTAATTAATTTAATAAAAATTTAACGTCCTTTTAATAACGAAATATTATAACGTTTAATAATTTATAAATATATTGAATTTATTATTTAATAAAACGAATATATGTTTTTAAAGTTTTATCGTTATTATAATGATAAGAAACTTTTTATTATAAATAAAATAATTATATTTCGAAAAAATTATTATCTTGGAAAAAAAAGCTATTAAATATTAATCCTTTAATTTATTTAATTATAAAAAAGCTCCGGAAATTACCTCGTTAAAAACGTTGGTTTTTAATTTAATTTTTTAATTTTCGCAAAAATGCTTTAAAATTAAAAAAGTGGTTAAAATTATCTTTAACGCTTTAAATGTCTTAATGTATTTATTAGTTTAAATTTAATGTAAAGCGGTAATAAAAAAATATAAAAGCTTTATAATTTAATTATATTTTAATATAAATTATCGGTAAAAATTATAAAAACTTAAAAACGATTAAAATTCTTAAACTTAGGAAGGTGTTTTTTAATTTTAAATTATTTTAATTTTATTTTAATTAACGGTTATATTAAAAATAAAAATAATAAATTTTAAGAATTTAATTTTTATAACCGAAAATTCGTTTTTTCGAATATTAACTTATAAGTTAATGGAACGTAAACACTTTAACATTTATCGTACATAATATTTATAAAAAAATAAATCTTTTAAATAAATTAAAATATTATTTATATACGCCGTGTAAAAGTTATTAAAAAACGAAAAAAAAGTTTAATTAATATATTTTTAAAACGTATTAAACTTATTATTTAATTTAAAAAAAAACACGCGATATTTATATAATCCGAAACGGGTTTAAAAAGTAATAAGGTTTTTTAAAATAAGGTCCATTTTAATGCGATGGAAAGTTTAACGAATGTCGAGTTTTATAAAAACTTTAATTTTAAAAATTCTTTTTAATGTTTCGTTAATTAAAAGGAAAAAGTAACGATCCTTTTTAATGTAAACGTTTAATTTTTAATAATCGATATAAAACTTTAAATTATTTTTTAATTTTTTCGCGAAAAAAACGAGGGATTTATATTTAACCGCATTAAATACAATCCATTTTTTACGTAAATGGTTTAATAAATATTTTTTTAAGGCTTGTAAATACTTTATATTTATATTATAAAAAGGGTGTAATTTAATGGGGTTAACGCTTTTTTTTAAGTTTATTTTATAGTTAAAAAGTTAATGGAGTGGTAACGAATCGTTGTTTTTTTTCGAAAATACTTCGGTTAAGTCGTGTAGGTAAAAAAAAAGCTTTTTTATAATTTATTTTCGGGTAAAATCGTCTTTTTATTATAACTTTTTTTTAAAAGTTAAATCGAATTTTTAATATAATAAAATAAAAGCGTTTAATAATCCGTAAATTGCGTTAAAACTTTATTAAAAACGTGATATTTTTTTAATAAACGTTAGGTTTAAAATTAAATAAACGTTTATAATAAATGGTAATACGAAATACACCGAAAACTTAGCGAAAAACTAAGAAAAAAAAAACGAAATAATAGCGAAAAATTGTTAATTTATTTTAATTATAAGGTTTATCGTGGAATATATAAACGTTATAATAATTTGTTTTTTTTTTAAAGTACGAAATTAAAAACGATTATAACGTTTTATATCTTTTTATATAATTTTATTTACGTTTTTTTAAAAAATAAAAAGTTTTAATATAATATTAAAAGTATAACGATAATAAAAAAGTAACGACTTAAAGAAAATTAACCGTTAACGTTAATTATTTAATATAATGTCGTATTTCGTTAAAAATTTAAACTTTAATATTATTTAAAATTGGAAACGATTTTTTAAGTTTATTAAAAAAATAAATATATTATAAAAATTCTTATTTTATATTTAAATGTTAATATAAATTACCTTGTTAATTTAATTAATAACTTGTTTATTAAAACCTTTTATTATAATAAATTAATTAAATTAAATAATAAAAAGGTTTTATATATTTATTATTAAATGCGTGTTTCGTTAATTAATAATTATATACGTTTATATTCCGATATTTATTAATATTTACATCGTTATTATTATATTTATACTTTGTAAGCAAATTAACATATTAATTACGAATTATAATTTTTTTATTATAAAATTAAGAAAATTAAAATTAATAAAAGTAAATGTTAATAAGTAAATATATAAAAGGGAGTTTAAATTAAAAACTTTATTTAAACGTTATTTTTCCTTAATTTTAAATTAACATTATTTTTATTATATTCCGTTATTTTTTTTTTTAAAATAATGGCCATTATTTTGGCTTTTACGTTACGCGCCGGGTAATTATTAGAAAAGTAACCTTTTTACTTATAAAAATAATAAATTAAATCCGTATTAAACGTTACGAAAACGTTATATTAACGGGGAATTAAAAGAATTTAAAAAGGTTTTTTCGTACGTACTTAAATTATAATTTCCATAATTAAATAAAGAATATTAAAATTAATAAAAATTATTTTTATAACGTTAAAAGTAACTTTAACCTTAAGTTAAAGTTAAAAAATTATTAAATTAATTTTTTTTCGGGCGGTTTCGGCGTGTTATTAAACCAACATTAAATAAAGGTTTTTAAATTTAATAAACTTTATTTTTTTATTTAAATAATAATAAAATGTTTAAATGTAAAAATCAACGATTAATTAATAATTTAATTCTTTTTTTTATTTAAATATTAAAATTCCTTTTTTATTTATTAATAATATAAAAAACATGTAAAACTTAAAAAATTATTTATTTAATTATATATTAAACTTATAAAAATTATTTTTAATTTAAGCTTTAATATTAAAATTATTATATAATAACCTTAATAAGTTATATATTTATTTAACTTTAATATATTAATTAATATTATTTTTAATAAAAAAAGGTTAGAAAATTAATTTAATTTCGCTTTTAATAAATGAATAAAACCATGTAAATTAAATATATTCTTCGAAAAATTTTTATTAATTAATTTAAAGTTTATTTTTTATGTTTACCTTTTATTTTTTAAACGTAAGATTTAAGTTATTTAATAAAAAACATGAATTCTTAATGTAAATTTTTAATGAAAATAAAAATAAGATTATTAATTATACTTTAAAGGTGCGTTAAAAGTTGTCCGGTTTTTTAGGTTCGTTATTTTATTTTATTAAAAAAATAACCGAATTTTATAACGTACGAATTGGAATAAAAAAGTAAAAGGTGCGAGGGGAAGCGGGGGGAATAAAGGGAATAAAAAGAAAAAAAAAAACAAAAAAAATAAAAGGAAAAAAAACGATTTATAATCGGTTTTTTAACATTATTAATTTATTTAAAATAATTAATAATATGGTTTAAAATAAATTTATTTTTATTATATTAAACCTTAAAAGTAAAATAATAAAACTTCGTTATAAGTTTAATTAAAAGATATATTCGTTTTAATTAAAAAATTTATTAATAAATAAAATTTTCTTTTTCCTTTTCCTTTTAAAAGGAGGAATAAACTTTTAATCCCGTTATTAAATAATTAATTAAATGGTTTTTCAAGTTATTAAAGATTTTAACATTTCTTTTAAAGTTAAAAACTTTTTTTTAACCGTAAATAAAAACTCATTAACTTAAAATTATATAATTAAAAAAATGGGGGTAAATTTTAATTAATTAATTTAATTAATAAATGGTTTAACGTTTTTATTAAAACTTTTATTTAACGATTTAAATACCATCGTTAATTAATAATAAAATAAATAATATTAAAAAATATTTTATTATAAATAAAAGTAAAACCTTATAACCATTAATATAAAGAATTTCGTTTAAAAAAATAAAAACTTTTAAAAATTAAATGTAAATTAAAAATAAAACTTTAAACATATTATAATTTAAAAGGAATTAAATTAATGTATAAACGTTTACATATTTAAAAAAAAAAAAGAATCTTAAGGGTAAACTTTTAAATTAAAGAAATAAAATAAATGGGTGATTTTAAATATTATATTATAACGAATAAATTTTTAATCGAAATAAAACTTATATAACGATAAAACCACGTACTTTATTAACGAAAATATTTAAAATAAAAAATTAAAAAAAAAAAAGCCATAAAATAATTTCCTTTAAAAAATCCTTATATATTAACTTTATAACCGAAACATTAATTAATTATTTCATTAATATACCTTAAAAATAATAACAATTAAACGTCGTTATATTTATAATTATTTTTAATATTTTAATTATTTTAAGCTTTTATAATAATTATTTATAACGTGTTATTTTCGTTATTACGATCCGGTTAAAGTACGGTTCGAAACGATGGGTAAATTATTATAAAATACCTTATTTTTATATAACGAATATATTTTTTTTTTTTTTTAAGTTTTTTAAACTTTTAATTTAATTTTTATTATACCTTTAATAAATTATTATTACTTTAACGTAAATTATTTATTTAATTTATCGTTATAATTATTACGGCGATTAAAATTATGTAATTTATTTTATTTATAACCGTGTTTTCATTTTTATTAAATTTTGGTTTTTATTTTTAAATAATTACCGTGTTAATAAGGTTAATAACCTTTTAATTAAATACTTTTTTATATTAAATGGTTATAAAACGGTTATTTTTTTTTTTATAATTTAATGTTTTTTTTATTTTAATTATTACGTTATTAACCTTGGTTATTTATTTATTATAATTTTTTTTATTTAATTTTTTTATTATAAAAATGTTTTTTAATTTATTATTTAATTTTACGTTAATATAATTAATTTTGTTTTTTTTTTTAATTTAATTTGTTAATTAAAGTTAATTTACTTTTAAAATCGATAAAAAAATTATCGAAATATTAAAAAATATTTTAATATATTTTAATTAAGTTTTAATGGGCGGCTTAAATTAATTATTTATTTTTAAATTTTTCGATTAAAATTTAAATAAAAGTTTTATTATTATATAATTTATTAAATTTTTCCGTATTAAATTATTATATTAAGTGTTATTATTTTTTAATTAAAATTAAAAATATAATTTTTAAGTATTTATTTTTTTTTAATTTAAAATGTATTATGTTTTTTAAAATAAAAAAATTTAATATAATTACGTATATTAAAAAAAAATTTTATTCGTTAATTTAAATTAAATATTTATTTTTAATTAAAGTTATTTTTTTAATTTTATAAAACGAATTAAAGTTATTTAATGAGTTAATTATAAAGTTATTAAAAAAATTATTAAAGAATTTATATGTATTTAAATTATATTAATAAAAAATAATAAATATTATAAGGTTTTAATTATTTATTATTTAAAAAATGTTTATATATTAAATTATTATTTAATATAATAAACGTTTTTTTAAAAACTTTTATTAATTAAAAAATAATTAATAAAAATATGTAATAATTTTTATAAATAACGGTAAATTTATATTATATAAGGTTAAAAATAAGGTTATTTTTATTAAAAAAAAAAAAAAAAAAAATAATAACTTTTCGTTTTTAAAATTATAATATTTATGTTTAAAAATATAAATTAAATTAATTAATGTGGAAATTTTTTTTATACGTATTTTAATAATTTTAACGATTTATTTAAAATTATTAATAATTTTATTATAAAAACCCACGTTTATTACGTTTATAATTATAATGTAAACTTACATTAATTTTTATTTTAATTAATTTTTTAAATTTTTAATTCGTAACATTAAAATTAAATCGTTATTAAACCGTTATTAAACCGTTATTAAACCTTTAATTAAATTATTATTAAATCGTTATTAAATTTTAATTAAACTTCGGTTAAATTTAAAATTACGTTAAACCATTATTACGTAACGATTATTAAAATTAATATAATACATTTATTTTTATTAATTTAATTAAATTAAAAGTTATTAAATACCGTTTTTAAAATTATAAAAACATAAGGTTTCGTAAAGTTATTACCTTGCAAATGTTTATATTAGTAAGCCGCGGTTAAACCGCGGGCGAACCTGAGCTTTTGGTGGACCCCGGGTAGAAAAACTCCTACCCTTAGTCGAGTTTGGGGTCGCCTTACAATTTCTACCCCTTACCAGCTTTTTCTACCCCTAGCTGACTGATCCCTCCTTTATCCTAGGCATTCCTAACGGCCATTATCTACATGCGTGGGTCCGTGTCGCATTGACGAGATAAGACTCCGAAAAAGAGTGAGGGAATGTGTTCAACTTAGTCATCACATACAGACATACGTATTTAGGTCAATAATAAATATCGAGATATATTTCTTGTTAAATGAACTATAAAATTCCTTAACTTAGAAACTTATAAACTTAGAGACTTAGAAGTGCAGTTTTGAATTTAAGATTACATAATGTGTGCACATTGTACCTCGGAATTAGAATTACTAAGCTCTTGTATCCTAGTCATTGTGTTAAAGTATAACCCCATAATATTTGTTAATACTAAGCAATGATTGGTTATCTAATTCTCTGTCCAATTATGTGTAACTAATTTGCCCGTCGCCCATCAGTCAACTCAGCCTCTGAGATCATTACTTATATACTTCCAAGGCTCCGTGTCCTGCCGAGAAAAGCCATGTTTGAAATAAATGATATTTGGTTAGTGGCTATAATAATTTGTGGCTGGCTGGTTTACACTATTTGATATAGCACTAGGTAGTGCCGTATCAAAGGTAGCTAATAGTATTATTCAAGTTTTAGAGAACTTGAAGTGTGTAGGTAGGTGTCTACCTAGGTATGTATATGTATATGCGGATATATATTGTAGCTAACGGGACTTCGAAAGAATCAATATTGATAGGTAGATCAAATTGCCAAGTGATGATGTCTCATCGTATTTCGTCAACGGCTTGACAGCTGTTCCTGCTACGGCTCTAAAGAAGTAGTAACACAACATAGAAATACGTTTAAACTGAACATAACCAATAACAATTCGTGCAAGGATTTCGTAACCATACTACCATTTAATTTGGTATGTGTATAGAGGATCTGTAAGCTTGTTTGAAAGCCGCATTACGCACTTCAAGAGAGCTTAAGCACAGTGGGGTTCTATGCGGGGCATAAGAGGGACATGAGAGAGACAGAATACCTTCCTACCTGTGTAGCCAATGAAGATACTCTGTTTCTAAGAAGAATGGGGTATGTTTAAGCCTTGCTGCAGTTCCACCAGCCCGCATCCGCGTAAGCGTAGATCCCCCCTTCGACTCTTCCTTGTCCTTGCATGATCAGGAGGCTGGACGTCGGCGTGTGACTTTTCGGTTTGGGCTTCTCTCATTTCACTAATTTCTAATCTACAACACCCATAACGCCCTATCACGTCCGACACCGGACATTTTCTGGGCTTCCTAGGCTTCCTAACACCCTCCCGCATCGATATTCTCCATTATTGGACATGACACACCTTGACTCACCTGGTGGTAGGACCCGGGTTGATCGTTCTGGGGTTTCACTGAAAAGACTCCGTTGCTGCAACATGCAACGGTATCGGGAGCCACTCTGCCAACCCTGCCGCTCTCCGATTCGTCGTCCTGCTAGCTGAAGACGGGTCATCAAATATGGACAGTCCGTGGCGAGACAAAGTTCCAGTTTCTCGTCAGAAAGAGAAAGAAAGAAAAAAAAGAAGAGGAAGAAAATTTTGCATCATGCAGCACGCCTTACCGCCGTAACTCTTTGAAGTCATAGCCCGGCCCACCATTGCCGCGCTTGGGTAGCGACTCGGGAGCCTGCGTGCGGTAAGCCGCAAATCAGAAGCCAACCTAGGCGGCGGGCCATCCGTTCTCAGAGCCGGGCTACTGCTCTCTTCGGCTTAGCACAAGAACTTGCATACGATATGGAGGGTCTGCGCAAGGTGACAGGCACGTCGATGAACCCAGGGCCTAGACATGTTCGGTACGATATATGGGTGTCGTCACGTAGCATTTTTCGACGTCCTTCTTTGTTTATAATGATTTTGTTCCCCCGCTACTTCGCAAGAGATAGGTTCTCGCTCTTTCCTCTCAGTTGGACAGTTGCTACTTTTCGTTCCCGCCTAGTAGTCCTTCTCTCTTTCCCTCTCTCTGGTCACAGATCGTTCTTACCAGTCTTAGATATATAGAACATATTAATGTGGTAGCTGCACCTAAAATTCTACGGATTGTTCTTGTTCTTTCTTAGACTCAGCCCTACGGCCTTCATAAACCCCCAACGCAGCTCTGGGCGGCCCCGGAGTTTAGGGACCAGCTATCTGCGTTTCTTCAACCTCGTCGTTCTCGAGCCTTAATTCTGACCTGCCTTCTGATTACCAATAAGAATGAGTCCTAAGAAACATGTCCCGAAATTGCCGGCCCAGCAATTGGCCATACTGGGTGAGCTTCAAATTTCTCTTTTAGTTATCTAGGTAGTTCGGTTTACTCCTCAGCTAGGTCGACATCCCGTGCCACAATTTCTTTGGGCGGATTTATGATATCGATGAATATTCGGGGGTCTCGTTTGAAACGAGCTGTCATACCAATCTATCATGTTCAATATACTACTGGTTCGGGTGTTGCGGAATGTACACGAGTTGTGAAGAGAACACAGATTATTATGCCTTGTTGGCATCGCTTGTCCATTGTGTGACTCGTTGAAACTGGTGTCAAGAGCGTCTCGACAGAGTAGAACATCATATTATAGCTGAAGTTGAAATAGGAAGATCGTGACATGGCAATGGCGACATTACCAGGTATTTCATCCCTCTTACGTACTCTCGGCTAACTCTACTTCTTAGCCATTGCACGATTTGCCGAACCCATCTCTTACACATCTGTCTTCCCGTACCTACCTGAGATGATCGCTAGTTTCGGCGTTGAGAAACAGGAAGTCGCAAAATGGGCCGGAATCACAAGCTCCATGTTTTCCCTTGCCCAGAGCGTAACCGCTGTATTCTGGGGTAGGGCCTCGGATAGATTCGGAAGGAAGCCCACCATTATGACCAGTCTCCTGTGTACGATGATATGTTTCTTATTCTGGGGCGTCTCGACGAGTTTACCAATGGCCATCACTATTCGCGCTCTAATGGGAGCTGGTAACGGAAACGGTATGTATCTGCAACCAAACTACCTTGAAGACCACCACCAAGACTAACTATTCCGAAGTCGGCATCATCCGAACGATGGTCGCGGAGATGGTGACAGAAAGGGAACTCCAACCCAAGGCCTTCTCCGTCATGCCGCTCGTCTGGAGCGTCGGATCCGTGTTCGGCCCAGCCTTCGGCGGCCTATTCGCCAAGCCCGCGGAGCAGTGGCCGGGCGTCTTCGGCAACAGCACATTTTTCAAGAAGTACCCGTTCGCCTTCCCCAACCTGATCGGCTCCGTCTTCTTCCTGATCTCGCTCTCCACCGCCATGCTCTTCCTCAAGGAGACCCTGCACAGCAAGCGCCACGCCCGCGACTGGGGCCTCGTCCTCGGCGAGCGCATCAAGGAGGCCTTCCGAGAGAGCCCGAAGCGGCGGGCGCAGCGTCTGCGGCGCTACTCGCTCCAGGACGACGACGCCACGGCGCCGCTCCTCAGCGCCGGCGCCCCCTCGAAGACCGCCCGGGCCACCGTCGTCGAGACGCGGGTCGAGAAGGCCAAGCCGCTGCCCATCAGCGCCGTGTTCAGCCGGCAGACCGTCGTCAACCTGGTCGCGTACACCTTCCTCGCGCTGCACGCCGTCGCGTACGACCAGGTGCTGCCCGTGTTCCTCAACTACCCGCCGCAGGTGCACACGCCGGCCAACTCGACGCTCCCCTTCGTCTTCAGCGGCGGCTTCGGGCTCAACCACGCGCACATCGGGGCCATCTTCGCGGCCGAGGGCGTCATCTCCGGGTTCGTGCAGTTCCTGGTCTTCCCCGTGCTGTGCAAGCGCTTCGGGGTGCTGCGCTGCTTCCGCGCGTGCGTGGTCGTGTTCCCCGTCGTGTACCTGATCACGCCCTTCGTGGTGCTGATTGAGCACACGGTGACGCGGTACGCGGCGCTAGGCCTGATCCTGGCGACGAAGACGTTCGCGGTGATCGTGGGGTTCCCGTGCACGACGATCCTGCTGACGAACAGCGCGGCGAGCCTGAGCATCCTGGGGACGCTCAACGGGTTCGCGACGACGTTCAGCGCGCTGGGGCGCGCGACGGGACCCGCGCTGACCGGCACCGTCTTCACGTGGGGCGTCAAGCACGGCATCATCGGCGTGCCGTGGTGGCTGCTCGCCTGCATCGCCGCCCTGGGCGCCGTGCCTGCGTACATGGTCGTCGAGGGCGACGGGCCGAGCGGCGCTAGCTCGCCGGCTGATAGCGATGACGAGGACGACGAAGAAGGCGAGGTTGATGACGAGATCGCGGAAGACTATGAGGACGAGGATGAGCTTGGGAGAAGCCTGGGCAGCACGATTATCGTGACGGAACAGCCGCGGGCGCAAGATGCTCCATCCGCGGAGGGCACGCAAGGTTTGAGCAACGGTACTGGTTACGGGGCGGTAGAGACTGGGAGGAGCCCTTCTCTAGTTACGTCGAAAAACGGTGTCACGATTTGAATGCGGGATGTAAGATGTGATGGCCTTAATGTTAGTGACTAATGTTCTCAAGACGGGGGGACGACGAGAATACGTTGTTCAGGAAGGTGGCGATCAAATGAAAGGGAGGTATCGGCAACAACATCATATTATATCATGGGGCGGCGTTACGGATCTAGAAAAGGACTTGGGATGCATTGATCTGGGGATAAGTAAGTGAATAGACTCAGACTCTTATTTCTTGGTTCAAGGTAGATAGAAGATTGGAACTCATCACCGCCATTACACCGAGAAATAAAAAAATAAGGTCAAAAATCATGATTCAAATGCTTTTGTATTCATCGCGTTCAGCTGATGCCATTTTTATGCCTCGTACGCCCGTGAAAATGAGACATGAACTCCCCCTATCCTATGTTTGCTCCAGTCTAGCCCGGCATGACCTGCCCCCCGGAGCCGCAAAACGCCTATGAGTGGAACGAAGCCACTTGCTCATAATGAAGCATACAAAGCTATCAAGAGGTATCACTTTTAGTTTTTGTTTTCCGCACCAAGGACTATCTGAGAAGTTCATTATGTCCTAACCGATCCCCAATCGTCACTCTTCGTGGAACCCGTCACCATCAACGTAGCTTCGTTGTTTGTCCAAGCTGGTTCGACCGCCTATTAGCCTGCCATCGACCCACTTAAGCGTAGAGTTTCTTCTCGTAGCTCTCCATGTTGACACCACCCTCTAGCTGCGCGCTGGCAGTCCGGATCTCGAATCGGAGTATACCATTGGCCGCGCACTCGTGAAGTTCTTTCAAGCTTCGCGTACCGCAATCCTGCAACGAGTGCTTGAGACCCGCAGCAAGATAGGGCACGAATTTGTTGATGGATCCGCGGTGTGCCACAGCGCCAGATACACCCTGGGCGACTAGAACGCTGTCCCCTTCGCTGAAGTACCGAGCGGTGCCAGCGTTACTAGCCTGGCTGTTCTTGCTACCAGCACCAGCCTTCTTGTCTTGCATAGCGTCGATACTGCCCATACCGCGGTACGCCTTGACGAGCTTGCCTTCCCGCGACACAAACGATGTGCCCGGTGACTCGGTAGTACCGGCAAGCAAGCCACCCATCATGACCGTGGATGCGCCTAGGGAGAGACCCTTGACGATGTGACCGACGTTTTGAACACCGCCGTCGGCGATACACGGCACTCCGAATTTCGCGGCAAAAGCCGAGACAGAGTATACAGCAGCTGCTTGAGGACGGCCGACGGCCATGACTTCTTGGGTAATGCAAGCGCTTCCGCTACCCATACCGATTCTCAGACCGTCGACGCCGGCAGCGATGAGGTTCGCCGCCTGTTCTCGAGTCACCACGTTTCCGCCGATAACATCGAGACCAGGGTACTCGCTTTTGATCCACTTGACCATGTCGATCTGGAACATGCTGTTGCCTTGGCTGCTGTCTAGAATAACAATGTCAAGTCCCGCATCAACGAGCTTCTGCAGGCGAATCTTGTCCTCCGGTCGAGTACCAATCGCAGCGGCGCAGATGAGCTGCTTAGAGTCAGGAAGCTTGGATGCAAGTGGGAAGTGTAGATTCTTGGTCAAGTCGGAGCGAGAAATCATGGAGACGAGATTGAAGTCCTTGTCAACGATAGGCAGCTTGCCTTTCCTGGATTTTGCGAGAATCTTATTCGCCTCGGGCAGAGTGACTCCCAGCTGAGCAGTGACAAGATCAGTCACCATGACCTTATCGACTGTCTGGCTGAAGCCTTCCTCAAATTGGAGATCGCGGTTCGTAACGATACCTAGAAGCTTGGAGCCAAGCTTGCCGGATTCTACAGGTCTTTGATTAGCAGAGGCCTAGAGCTAAGAATGAAAACTTGAAAACTTGAAAGTATTGTGAAGTTTACATCATCATAAAGAGCATAATTGAATCCCCATGACATTGCTGTCTATACGGCGGAACGAAAGTTATAAAATTAGGTTTGTAATCATACGATGTTTTGGAGTTTTGCAGTTTTTGCCAGTCCAATGGAGAGAGTCCAATGGAGGATATGGGCAATAGAACTGGGCAAGAGAATGGCGTATAAAGAAGAATGATGTATGAGATAAACTTACCAGTTACGGGGAAACCGCCAAAGCCCCATTTCTCCTTGAGTGCCTTGGCTTCTTCAACAGTGGTCTCCTTGCTGATGACAACGGGATCGACAATGAAGCCGTTCTCGTATCGCTTGACCTTGCGGATCATATCGGCCTGAGCATCTGGTGAGCAGTTGTGGTGAATGACACCAAGACCACCCTGCAGTGCCATGTGAATGGCCATCTCATGCTCAGTGACTGTGTCCATGGGAGAAGAGACGAAGGGAGTCTTCAGTGTGATTCTCTTGGTAATGGGAGAGTCGAGCGCAACTTCAGAAGCAGGGAAGCCAATGTAGCCGGGCAGGATTAGGAAATCATTGTACGTTAAGCCGCCACGCTGCTTAGTATCGATGAGATCCTCAATGCCAAGGCCATCACGAGAGGGATAATCGTTCAGGGCCTCTACTGCAGTTTGGTAGTTGAGGAACTGGGTGCTACCGTTAACGGAAGTTGTTCCATTGAGAGACGGCATTTTGACTGAAGAAATTAAGGAATTGTGCTAAATGGATAGCTAATAACTAATTGCTAAAGGAATCGAGGTCGAAGAAAGCGTCGAAATATGAAATTGACCTGTCGACGAGGTGAACAGTATTCTTCTTCCCGAATAAAAAAAAGGAAGAGAAAAAAGATCGTAGTCGCCTTCACCAAAAACTTTTGTGTTCACCTGCGGGGACCCTGCAGAGACCAAATGTGCGGGGCAACTTTGTTAATTCGTGACCTACCATTTAGAGTTTTTAAAGTATTGGAAGCATGTATCTTATTAACACTGGGCAGATTTAACTTTTGTAGAGCCAATGATAGTGGACCTTTGAACTTTCATCCTCTTTATCTTAGCTTATCGTTTCAAATGAATTTTTTTTTGTGTGGCTTGACCTCGAAATCTATCCCCACATCTAATTAAGTAAGGTTGCAAGGGTGATTCCAAGGTTTGTCTGTGGCGGTGGTGTGATTGATTAGTGAGGGGCACCTTCAATGCCACCCGGGTCCCGGTTGCTCCCCACCCAGATAAATAAACAAACTTCCAAAAACAGAATAACTGTCGGTCGGTTTTTGAGTTCAACTAAGCTCCGTCACTCCCAAAGAAAAAGAACAATCAAGAAATAAGGCTGAGCAAGGCCAAACTTTCTTTGACCGTTACAAACACGAATGTTAACCTTCAACGTTAACCTTTTCCGATAACATCAACGGCTACATCGCCATTCCTTTATTTCTGGGTGTTGCTTTGAATTGTATGAGTGCGCTGAGAGCGCGCACTTTTTTCTTTTCTAGGATCCGAGCAACCAATATTGTGTTACGTTTACGAGACATGTTTTCTTGTTGACATTCTACCTATTCTTTTCTACCTGCCACCATCGACCATCGACCATCAACCATCAACCATCGATACAGTTACAATTCTTCACATTGAATGGATACGAGTGGATAATAATAATTGCCGACAAACAATTCAGGTCACCGCCTACCCAGTATCGCTCACACTGTTTACAATAAATAATACATACGACTTACAACCATTCGACCGCACTTTGGCACAGTTTGACACAGTTTAACTCTTTTTGAAATATACCTCAGCTCGGGTAGCTGTGATGCAGACTTCAATATTGGACGGCGGAATTAATCAACTTGACGAAGAGCACCATCATCATCGCATATAGATTCCGTTGTCGAGATGTCGTACAGACCTCATCCTCTCCGCCAGTCATACACTGTTGACTACACAACTGTCGGTTCTGTCAACCGTCAATTATCCACCGCTTCTTCTGCATCTTCCGGTTATTCCAATAATTCTTTCAATTCCGATCCATATGACCTCGGTCCGCCTAGCGCAGCTTCGTCTGTGACCTCGAACGGGTACGGCGCATCAACTCTGGCGCACAAACGTGGTAAAAGCGAGGCTGTAAATCGACAGCCTCCTCCTCCTCCTCCGAGACGGTCAAGTGTATATGATGAACCTAAGACAAATCCCGAAAACATGTACAATCTGGCTAGACAATCTTTACGTCCCCTTCCGCCGCCACCTGCCTCAGGACCGGGACCGGGGCCGAGTCCAGCCCTAGACAAAACACCTCCACGTCGCGAACGCCATGACCGCGGACAAAGTGTTGATATAAGCAGGCTTTCAATATCAGAAGAAAGAACTTCTCCTACTCCTACTCCTACAAGCCCTTTAAGCAAATCACCAAATGCTCGACCTAACTCAATGGTCCTCACTCGATCTGATTCCTTTCGCCCAAGTGCATCTAGTCCCTTGCTGCACTCTCCCACCGCTTTGGTCCATCATTCCACCTTTGTTGCTCCTGACTTGCAGCAGCTAGGCAAATCTTCCACAAACCAATTACGCACCCTATCCAAGCTAGCTCAAGATAGTTCTACTAATGAGTTTGCCATCACTTCCCCGGCCCAAGAGGTGGTTGGTCTACGCGGCCGACGAAAACTACAGCGAGCAGGCAATGCGAATGGCTCTAGGAGTGGCATGCGCGGTGATCGCTATGGTTTCGAGGGACGAAACTGGATGGACAAGCAGAGACAATTTCTCCAAGCGTACGAGTATCTATGTCACATTGGTGAAGCCAAGGAATGGATCGAAGATGTTATTCATACCCAGATCCCACCGATTGTCGAACTAGAAGAAGCATTGAGAGATGGTGTTACCCTAGCCGAGGTGGTCGAAGCACTGAATCCGACTCGACGACCCCGTATCTTCCGACATCCACGACTCCAAGCACGACACTGGGATAATGTTGCTACCTTCTTCCGATACCTAGACCAAGTCGAGCTGCCCGATCTCTTCCGATTTGAGCTTATTGATCTCTACGAGAAGAAGAACATCCCTAAGGTCATATACTGCATACACGCCCTAAGTTGGCTTCTATTCCGCAAGGGCATAGTAGACTTCAGGATAGGCAACCTAGTTGGTCAGCTAGAGTTCGAGCACCATGAACTCGAGGCTATGCAGAAGGGCCTGGACAAGCTCGGCATCAACATGCCCACCTTTGGAAATATGGGCGCCGATTTTGGCGTAGAACCGGAGCCTGAACCCGAGGAGACCGAAGAGGAACGGATCGACCGTGAGCTGTCCGAGAACGAAGCCGCTATCATCGATATTCAAGCGCAGATGCGAGGTGCCATACTTCGAATGCGACTTGGTGATGTCATGCAGAATCTTTGGGACTCGGAAGAGTGGCTCGTCGACCTCCAGGCGCGCATCCGCGGGGATTTCACTCGTCAAGTTATGGGCTATAGACTTGAGATGCGAAAATTCGCCGTCAACCTCCAGAGCGCGGCCCGCGGATTCATGGTCCGAGATAAGATGGCGAATAGAGAGAATTTCTGGAAGAGCAAGGAGAAAGATATCACAAAACTCCAGAGTTTAATACGGGCTATGAAAGTCCGTGACGAGGTACGAGAAACAAAATCTCAACTATCACGAGCGGATGGACCTGTGAGAAGTATTCAGGCTATGTTCCGAGGCTATCTGGCGCGCGAGAAATTTGATGCCCAGCAGCAGGAGACGAGCCGCATGACTGGTCCCGTATTAAAGCTTCAGTCCGCGATACGAGGCATGTTGGCAAGAGAAAGAGTCGGACAGGATCTTTACCTCCTCGGCGAAGAGACCGAGGCCATTACTGGCTTACAGGCTGCTGCCAGGGCCATGCTAACAAGAAACCAGATCCATCGGCAACAAGAAGCACTCGCAAGCTTCGGGCCCAAGTGGGAGTCGATTCAAGCATTTTGCCGTGGAAATCTGCTGCGACAAAATGTCGAGGCAACCAAAGCCGAGCTTGCGCAACACACTCCCGACATTGGGATGTTACAATCTCATATCCGAGCTGCAGCCGTACGTCGGGGCATTACCGACAAGCTTGACGCTTTGAACGAAAATGAACCCTCGATAATTGAACTCCAGTCGCTAGTCCGAGGCATGCTTGAACGACAGCGAATAGCCGCTGATCTCGACTCTCTCGAAAGTAACACGGCAAGCATCGTAGATCTCCAAGCTAGGATCCGCGGGTGTCTATCTAGGGAACAGCACCATTTACTCCTCGACGAGCTCAAGTCCCATGAAGCTGAAGTTATCGAGCTGCAGGCACTTGCTCGAGCCATGCTTCTACGTAACGATGTCGGCATGATGCTGGGCGAACTCGACGAGTATGAGGAGTCTATAGTTGAGCTACAAGCCTTCGCTAGAGGCTTTATTGTTCGACAGCAGTTCGCGGCTAAGAAAAAGCATTTCGAAGAAAACATGCAGAAGGTAGTCAAGATACAGAGCTTCGTCCGCGGCAAGCTTCAAGGCGAAGCATACAAAAGTCTCACGACCGGAAAGAACCCCCCTGTCGGTGCCGTGAAGAATTTCGTACATTTGCTCAACGACAGCGATTTCGACTTCAACGAGGAGATCGAGTTCGAGAGATTGCGAAAGACGGTTGTCCAACAAGTCAGGCAGAATGAAATGCTCGAGCAGTACATTGATCAACTAGATATCAAGATTGCCCTCTTGGTGAAGAACAAGATCACACTTGATGAAGTCGTGCGACACCAAAATACCTTTGGCGGACACACTAGCAACATTCTGGCTAACGCCTCTATCGCATCTTCTAACCAGTTCGACTTGAAGGCCTTAAATAAGAGCTCGAGAAAGAAGTTGGAATCTTACCAGCAACTGTTCTTTAATCTCCAAACCCAGCCGCAGTACCTAGCACGACTCTTCAGAAGATTCCGAGAATTAAGCACAGCTGAAAAGGAGTGCAAGCGCATTGAGCTTCTTATGATGGGGCTCTTCGGATATGCGCAAAAGAGGAGAGAAGAGTATTACTTACTGAAGCTCATCACGAGGTCAATTCGAGAAGAGGTTGAAACTTGCGCTTCCATCCAAGAATATCTCCGTGGCAACTTTTTCTGGTCGAAGCTCCTAAGCAACTATTCTCGATCACCGCGGGATAGGAAGTATCTCCGAGATCTACTCGGTCCATTAATACGAGACAACATCATCGAGGATCCTGCTTTAGATCTAGAGAGCGACCCGATGCAAATATACCGATCTGCGATCAACAACGAAGAGCTTCGTACCGGGCGACCCAGTCGGAGACCGCTCGACATAACCCGAGATCTGGCGATTAAAGACCCGGAGACGCGCGAGTTATTCATCGACCACCTTCGAGACCTCAGAGAGATCTCGGACCAATTCTTCCTCGCCTTGGAGGATCTACTACCCCGAATGCCTTATGGCCTACGCTTTATCTGCCAACAGATGTTTGAGGCGCTGTGCCAACGTTTCCAGCGCGAGCCTCAGCATCACATTCTCCAAATTGTCGGAAACTGGGTCTGGCGTTTTTACCTCCAGCCGGCGTTAGTCAATCCCGAACAGGTTGGTGTTATTGAGAAGACTCTGAGCCCTCTCCAAAAGCGCAACTTGAGCGAGGTTGCCAAGGTTCTAGGTCAGATCGCGTCAGGTCGTCCATTCGGCGGCGAGAATATTTACCTACAACCTCTCAATGCCTTTATAGGAGAGTCGATGGAGCGACTTAACAGCATTACCACTAACCTGATTTCTGTTGCCGATGCTGAGAGCACTTTTGACATCGACGAATTCAACGACCTCTACGCCAAGAACAGGCCGACTCTGTATATCAAGATGACGGATATCTTTGCCATTCATTCCCTTGTCGTGAACGAGATGCCGGCTGTCTGCCCTAACCGCGACGACGTACTTCGCGAGATCTTACAAGATCTGGGGAGCGCAAAGAGCAATGAGAATGAAATGAACGCGGCAAGTTCATCAGACATCCAGATGTTCCTTACCCCGAAAATTCACGATGTCGAAGATCCGGAAGCCGATGTCAAAGCTCTGTTTATGGAGACCAAGCGCTGTATCTTGTACATTATTCGTGTGCAGACGGGTGCCGATCTCCTTCAAATTCTCGTCCGTCCACCTACCCAAGAAGACGAGATAAAATGGCAAATGCTTCTGCGAGATGACTTTGCATCTAGCAGCAATACCAAGGGAGCGTACTCGGATGTCAACATGGTCGACGTAACACGAATGTCATACTACGACATGAAGCGAAATGCGCTAGAGAATATCATGCACCTAGAACATATGGGGCGCATTACGAAGAAGAATTACTACCAAGACATCCTAAACGCCATTGCGCTCGACATCCGCACGAAGAGTCGCCGCAGAATACAGCGCCAGCGAGAGTTGGAAGGAGTGCGGCTGACCCTCGGAAATCTGCACGAGAAAGCCAAGTACCTGGAACAGCAGCGCAAGAGCTACGATGATTACATCGAGCAGGCCATGGCTACGCTGCAGAAGAACAAAGGGTAACGTAATCCGTATCTAGTCTTTCATGACTTGAAGCTAACAATATGAAAAATAGGAAAAAGCGATTCCTCCTCCCTTTTACCAAGCAGTACAACCACCAGCGAGAGCTTGAGCGTTCTGGTCGAGTTCCTAAGTTTGGCTCTTTCAAGTATAGTGTACGCGCTCTTGCCGAGAAGGGTGTTGTTGTAGCGTGGCAAGGTGTCTCCGAGAGGGATTGGAGCAATATTAACCTCACAATATCGTGCGACGAGGTGGGCGTATTCAACGTCGAAGGCAGCCGTGGCCACATCCAGATTCCGGGTGCGAGCGCCCTTATACCGATCGAAGATCTTCTACAGGCGCAGTTTGAGTCCCATCAGTTCATGAACGTGTTCGAGGGCAACTTAAAACTCAACGTCAATCTTCTGCTGCATCTGCTGTACAAGAAGTTCTACCGGACCCAATAAGTCACAGAACAGGTGCCTCTCAGAGGATCTGCGCCAAGATTTGGTGCTTTAGGATGAATATTTTTGAAACGAGAGATATAACGAAGTGAGGAGGGGTAGGACGCACGGTTCACGGGAAAGGGGAACAAACGGTGTTCTGCGAGGTTTTAGGTGTTTACTCCTGCTACTGCGTTACTGAGGCTTATGAAAGATATGTGTCGATGGAATAGGGAACTGGTTGGCAAGGGGTGTTGGAACCCAACGTTTTTCTACTTGAGTCTGTCTTGGTCGTCTACAGCCGGCTGCTGGGGGTTCTTCCAAGTTTGATACCAGCAGTTACGAATTCAGGTAGCATAGGCACTTATATGCATGATGTTATGGCAATGAAAACGCAATTATAATGGACATGACTCCCCTCCGTTCAGGTATACTAATATGGATATTCAGTGATGACTATTCTGTAATTAGGAAATTAGGTAGGAAGGATTTCACTACGTATGAACCCCTGAAGATGATACTCATAACGAACACTAGACCATAATAACAACTCTTCTGCCTCTAATTTATTAGTAAAGTAGTTTCGCAATAGATTCTTGAGAATAGGTATATAATCATGCCGATTCTTAAAATCACGATATTCTAGAACATGCCGTTACAAATCAAATTCAAGGACTCGGTTCGGCGGAGGATTCGGCGGGTTCGGCGGGGCCGCCGCCGAAGGTCGCCGAGTATGAGGATTCAGCACCGGTGAGGCTATTTATATATATTTAAGTGACGACGCGTCCATTGGAGCCTCTGTAGACTACCTAGGTAAGTTATATAATTCTGTACATTCTCCCTTTGATTCTCATTATTTTCTCACATTACTCACGACTCCTTACCCAGCCGTCTGTTCGAGAAACTCTACCTGTAAGGCCAGGACTATCCACAAGTTACACCCCGAGTATCTTTGAATCGGTTTACATATACCGAATTGAACACGAGAAGACAAAACGCAGAACTATGACAACACTACCAAAAACGATGCGCTCCCTCGTGGCGCCCAAGTACTGCTACCCGACTGGATGGGAGGTCGCCGACATGCCGCTGCCGACGATCAATGACCCTAAGGAGCTGTTGATCAAGGTCCACGCCGCCGGCATATCAACAGGCGACACGCAGCTCGCAAGAGGGGATGGGAAGTATATACTCGGAAAAGTAAAGTTCGTTTTTACCATTTACTTCCAATCATAATCACCTACCTAGAAGGCTAGAACAGAAAATGGAAGAGGGAGGGAGAAGGGATGAAAGGATTCAAAACTAACTAAACTTTCCTATCCCAGGTTCCCTCACAAAATCGGCTTCGAAGCCGCCGGCGTCGTCGTCAAAGTCGGCTCCGGCGTCACCAACTTCAAGCCGGGCGACGCCGTGTTTGCGTTCGCGAAGGGGCGGCCCATGAACATGCTAGCCGCGCACGGCTTCAGCTCGGAGTACGCGGTGGCGCGCGAGAACCTGACGCTGCTCAAGCCGGCCGGCGCCGACTTCGCCGAGGCCTGCAACCTGACGAACGTGGTGACGACGATCCAGACCGTCGAGATGGGGCTGCGGCTCATGCGGCAGAACGGCGTCACCGGCGGCCTCGAGGGCAAGACCGTGTTCGTCTCGGGCGGCCTGAGCGCCACGGGCTCCGCCGCCATCCAGGTGCTGAAGAACGTGTACGGCGTCGGCCGGCTGATCACGACGGTGTCGACGGCCAAGGTCCCGCTCGTCGAGCGGCACCTCCCGGGGCTCGTCGACCAGGTCGTCGACTACACGCAGTATCCCAACCTGACGGACGCGATCCCCGCGGGGTCCGTCGACCTCGTGTACAACACGCAGTGG
This sequence comes from Annulohypoxylon bovei var. microspora, assembly GCA_022836615.1. Taxonomy (NCBI): domain Eukaryota; kingdom Fungi; phylum Ascomycota; class Sordariomycetes; order Xylariales; family Hypoxylaceae; genus Annulohypoxylon; species Annulohypoxylon bovei. Next base: position 241,938 of record MU405257.1, on the reverse strand, counting down.
ACGGTGACGAGCACGTTCGCGCTGGCGAAGAAGGACACCGGCGTCGTGGCGTCGATCGCGAGCGTGCCGTCGCCGGGGCTGATGCGCGGGGGCAAGGAAGGCCCCCCGATGCTGCCGTCGCTGCCGTTCTTCGTGTACTGGTTCTTGGCGCTCGCGCAGTGGTACTACGCGTGGCGGCTGCGCGGCACGCGCGTCCGCCACGGGTTCCACTCCGGCAACATCGAGGTGCGCGAGGACTTCGAGCGCGCGGGCGAGCTCGTGGCCGCGGGGAAGGTCAAGGCTGTGCCGCGGGTGGTGCCGCTGGAGGATATCGAGGCGCTGAGGAGGGAGGCGCAGATGGTGGTTACGGGGAAGGGGGGCATTGGGAAGTTGGTTATTAAGATCGTGTAGGGGGGTTGTGAGGAGGATGGATAGGGGTCCGACGGGAGATTGATGCATGTATGGATGGATGGACAATTGTAATTATGGAAGAAAGAAGAGCAGGGTGGTAATATCACAATAGAACATAGTCTTGAACACGTAACGAAAAAACAACTACCTCTTTTATTAAAGTCTAAAGTACATGTTGACGAGGCCTCATCTCCCTCCAAGACTACCATCGATCACAAGAAAAGTCAGAAGCCTCGTCTTGATGACCGCCCCCCCCTTTCTACAAATGAAAATCCAGAAACAAGGCCAAATAAACAAACGAGGCAGTGAAGTAGCGAGGTGCTAACTGCCTGCTCAATCCAATACAAAAGAGATGCTGTGGTCGGGAACATGCTTGTGCTTGCTCGGGATGGGATGAGAAAACTAGGTACCTAATGGACGGAGTCTGTCTATCTGTAGCAAGGGTCCTTTTTTTATTTCATGTTTCTTTTTCTTTTTTTAATCAATATTTATCCATCTTTCCTACCACCGGCCCGATGTCGGCAGGGTGTACCGGGACTCGATAGCCTGCCACTGGCCGTCGCCGCCGTGGTAGATCCAGATGCGGAAGGACTCGGAGCCGTTGTCGCGGCCCGTGGGCAGGAGGGTGACGGAGCCGTCCTCGCCGATGATGCCGAGCTGGACGGACCGGCCCATGCCGCGGTAGCCGGAGCCCTGCTGGGTGTAGAACTGCAGGGCCGAGTTGACGTCCATCGCCTGGTTGCGCAGGATGTTCGTCGGCGAGGGCTCGCCCCACGGCGGGCGCCGCGTGTCCTGGAAGGCGGTCGCCAGCTGGTTGACCGTCGGCATCCAGCCGCGGTCGCCTACGGGCCCGGCCCACTGCGCCTGCAGGCTGCCGACGATGGCGCGGAACGCGCCGTGCCGGCCCGCGTCGAAGGTGCCCCGCACAGTCCAGCCCGACGGCATGTCGCCGGTGAGCAGCTCGAGGGCGCTCTGCTGCTTCTGCAGCGACGCCGGTACCGGTACCGGGGTCGGCATACCCCCTACGTCGTACGTGTTGCCCTGGGTCCCGCCGGTGGGCGGGTTGGCCCGGCGTGCTGCGTCTTCCGCCATCTTCAGTCTCTCGGCGAGTTGCTGGTTTCGCCTCTCGAGCTCTCTTACCCTCTGCGTGGTGCCGCCTGGCAGTGCGGATGTCTGTGATCCGGCGGGCGCTGTAGGGTCGTCGGAGAACGAGACGGACTTGCCGCCCTTTGGTCTTGCAGGATTGCTTCCAGCACCAGCCGGTTGGCCAGGAGCAGAGGTACCAGGCTCGGCGAAATCAGGATAAGGGTTTTCCAGATCTATAATTTGATCAGAAGGATAATTCAGACCAGGAAAATCGAATCCATATTGGCCAACTGGGCCAGTAGTACCGGCCCCTGTCTTGCCAGGAGTAGTACCGGCCCTGGTCTTTCCAAGAGTGCCAGGAGTGCCAGGAGTAGTCCCGGCCCCGGTCTTGCCAGGAGTTCCAGGAGTAGTACCCTGCGGCTTCTGTTTCTTTGGCATGGGTTCGGGGACGACGAATGAGGCCGGGATCTTGCGCTTCCTGGGATTGCTGCGCGGTATCTCGTACTTGGTCAGCGGCGGCAGCAACGGGATCTGACGGTCTTTGACCTCGGTTACGGTGTTATAGAACTTGCGTAGCTTTCCGAAGAGGGTGAGTTCCCGCTCAGGATACATTACTACAGGGAGTTGGTTAGCATGTTATATATAGGGTTAATTTAAATAGAGAGATTTTCGAACAAAAAAAAAGTCAGGTTCTACTAAGCGTTCACCACTGGATAGGGGCTACGTGTCAGTGTCACTGTTTTACTTACCTCTTTCAAGTTGGTTGCTAAGAGCGATTTGTTGCAGGAGGGTCTCGCCCATGGGGAATACAGCAGGTCCCGGCACAAAGCGCGACCCTGGTCGCTGGAAGGGCTGCAACCTCGGCCCCTTCGGCCTCGTTGTTTTTTGCGTTGTTTTTTGCGTTGTTATCGTCATATTTGATGTGTCTTTGGGCTGATTAGAGGGAGGAGGAGGGGGAGGGGGAGGGGGAGGTTGTGGATCTGATGAATCTGATGAATCTGATGGATCTGATGGATCTGATGGATCTGATGGATCTGATGGATCTGATGAACCTGATGAATATGATGGATTTGGTGGTGGTCCTGATGATGATAGTCTTGATGGTGGTGGTGGTCCCAATGGTAGTAGTCCCGATGACGGCGGTCCTGATAACGGTGGTTGTGATAGACCTGTTTCTGTTCCGGTGGGGTGTTCTGGGGTAGTTGTGTCTTCTGGAGGCTTTGTAGTTCCTGTAGGCTTTGTTCCTTCAGGTGGCTTTGTTCCACCCAGTGGCTTTGTTCCCCAAGATGCCTTTGTGCCCTGATCCGAAGTCGTATCCTTTGTGCCCGGGTTTTGAGAGTTAGAGTCCTGCAGTGTGGGGTTCTGTGGACTTGTATTCTGCGAATTGGGGTCCTGTGGATTGTAATTCTGAGAGCCAGGGTTCTGTACGTTCAGGCCCTGAGTCGTAGGTCCTCCTCCAGAACCTGTTGGTCTTCTTCCAGAACCACCTTGAGTATGCCCTCCTGCAAAACCAGCAGGTTTTCCCTGAGTAGGCACTCCTCGTACAGGTATTCTAGGTGCTAGAATGCCGAATCTCTGCCTAGGATCGCTAGGGTTTACTCTCTTAAATTCGTCTCGTCGTGTCCTATAAAATTCTTGATAATTTTCAGGCTGGTGTTCGATTGGCCAGCGCGTCATGGCGAAGAAAGCATGTCGAGTGAAGGGAGCCTGGTATCGTCTCTGTGCCTCGGAAGCCCATTTCCAGATGCTTGGCCGCTTGTAACCCTGGTGCATCTTGTCTGGTTGGTAGTCGTCCTCATTATTGTAATAGCCCGAGGAGTCCTCGAGGACCATAAGGCGGCTCGGGTACACCGTGTTACGGTTCTGGACACAGTCGTTGATCATCCCTTCTCGAATGATCTCGTCTGCAGACCGATCCTTAAGCTCGGTCTGCAAGGACTTCCGGGGATCTGCTTTATCGAGGATACCTTGGAGCGTTGGCGGATTGAATTCTATTTCGCCTACGCCATAATTGATAGATTGCCGCCAGTGGTCTCTGTCTCGTCTGGAGGCTAATCTTGAGATTGCTTTCCACCTGGAGGGTTGCTCTCCAGAGTTGTTACTAGGCACTGAAATCCGAAGTCGATTCTCGATCTCTTCGGCGTGCCTTATTGTGCGGCCCATGCGATAGGCAAGGTTGCGAAAGAACTGGACCGTCCTCTCTGGGACTGGTAAATCAGACTCTAGTTTTCCCTGTAACACACCTAGCCGATCCCAAGGAGCCAGGTCCTCCCACAAGGGTTCCTGGCGTTTCTCCTCTCGCCTACCCTCCGGATACGTGCCCTTGGTCCAACCTGTCTCACCAAAAATTCGGGATGTCAGCAACTCCACGATTTCTTGTGAAGCATTTGTGGATTTTGTTGCCTCTGATAGTAGTTTTGGTAATCCTGCATCACCGAGATGGTCGAGTATATATGTATACATATTCGACGTGTTGCTTGGCTGGTTTAGCTGATACTCCTCTACCAGGTGATCAAGTATAGTTTGTTTATATGAGGTCTGCTTAGCACGGAACGTCGCCCTATCTGAGTAACGCCAAGAGACACGGTGCTCAGGGTGTATATCATAAGCAGGTCGAGTGATAATTGTACCGTTATGGCCCGTCCGATAACTGCTTTATGTTAACAAGTGTTCAAGCATAGTTGTAGCTGGTTAATAACGGATTAAACTAACCTACATCGACCTAAAGTCGCGATATGCTTAAGATAAGTCTCGGCCTCCTGTGGCGTGAATTGGTAGGTCTCGTTGGCGTCAACACTTCCACTGCCATTTACGTATGCCAATAGCCGTTCGAGAGATGGTTGGATTCTATCTCGGTATCTCACCCACCGACTTGTGTCCGGTAAGAAAATATCCCCGGTTTTAGCTATTCCCGGGCTACCGGACGCGTTAGGGTCACTGAGGAAGTTTTGAAGCCGGTTATCGAAAAGTATGGCGAGATTGTCTTTAGGTTGCTGCGCGGGATTGCACATCTGAAATGTGCGAGAGGGCTCGCACAGATACCTCAACCAGGCAGCATCACCTTCGTCGAGAAGTAGAAGACCCTGGCTCCTAGTGTAGCTAGGATATGGTTCCTCGTCGTCCTCCGTCACCCAATCGGCCCCGGGGCGTCTCATGACATCGAGGCGGACATATTTGGGATCCAACCCTGGGCCATCTCGATATTCTATTCCGGCTCGAATGTCTCTCAGGATAGCTAGCATGAAAGGTCGAGGAGCCATCCCGAACGCGTCCTGAAGAAGCACGTGCAGCCGCCTCAGATATGATCCGATTCTAAGCCAGTGGTCATCGTATATAGAAAGACCCTTATAGAAATAAGGTCCCAAAAAGTTCCTGTGCAGGGCGGATCGCTGGAAGTCGAACCAGTTATCCGAGTTATAGCGACGCCGCTGCCAAGAACCCAGGACGTTCATGAGCTCGATGTATTTGCCATAATGATGGATATAAGGGTAGGGATCCTTGAGGGAGTCAGGGACTTTCTCCGAAGCAAGTGCTCGTGGGTAGTAAACTATCTCCTTGGGCAGCTGGATAGGCTCTTTGAAAGGGAGGACTACCCGACGCCATGGGGTGTTGATAACTCTGTTCTCGCGGTTGGTGAAGATGTTCAGGCATTGTTGGATCGCAGCCCGCTGCCAGCCTCGCGCGATGCAGAATTCTTGTAGATTATCTGACATATTGGTCTCACCACTACTGGTGTTGGTCATGTTAATATCAGGGATGTCCTGAGGAAGTCTCCATGGCGTCTGTTCCCAGGTTGTCTCGATCCCGCCCTTGATACAGCGCTCATACTCATCGTTATCGAGCTTGAACCCGTTGACACCAGCTGAACTCTCGGGATTCTGGGTATCAAGGGCGTTCTCGAAAAAACGCTCCTCATCCGCTACGTAGCGGTCTAATACCGCGTTCCCTCCTCTAGTTAGCGGGGGGAATGGCTTAGGGTGACGACGCGTGAGAGGCGGGTAATCGATGCGCCTGCGCTTATATCGTGATCTGTCAGGGCTTGCCTTGAGAAATTGATCCCGAAAGGTCGGTAGTCGCGTAGAGAAAGGCCGACTAGCTGCTGGTTCCATCGACCAAGGAGTTGGTTTGTGGTTCCGATCATAGTGATTCTGGTGCACATCTACTAGAATGAGTGCATCATCTAGCAATGCGCGCGTGTGAGGATTGCTGTAGCCGAGGTCACCTCGCTTACGAGCCTCGTCGGCTTCCTCGAGGTATTCTCTGATCAAGTCGAGCCTCTGATGCCATCCTGGGGCTCTGTATTCATCTTCGTCATTGAGGTAGTTCACGATACGTGGGAGTGTAAGAACGGGATCTCTTCCGCCAGGACCTGCAGGCACGTCCGGCATCACCGTATCTTGGGGGTCTGAAGGTGGAGCTGTCCCCGACATCTTCTCCGATAAACTGTCCCAAACTAAACTGCTAGTAACTCCTCGATGTGATATCGCAGCCTAGGCAAAGTACTGAAGCGGTTTATCAAACAATAAGCGGTGTATCCGATGAACCCCAGCTTATTAGACGAAATTCATCGCCAGTCAGCACTTTTCGGCAGGTTTTTTTTGTTCGTGATTGTCATGGGACTATCGTAAGACCATGGTAGATAAGCAAGAAGAAAGGGATAGGGAGACGTGTGAGATTTCCGCTCGCGACGAACCTTCCAGGAGAAGCTGCGGTACTTGTCTCTCGCCGCAAGGAATCCATTAGCTACCAGGGGGTGGAAGCTCAGCATTCCAGAGGCGGTTTTAGGCTTTCTTTCACCAAAATCCGATTTCAACAAAGAATGCCATTGTGAGCTTTTAGCGAATAAGGTAAGACACATGTGTGAAGTCTGAATCAATCTGCCGCTTGCCGTTTGCGGTCTTAGGTTGGGGTTGACATTTTTGGCAATGCGTTAGCCGGAACTGACAGATAAACGCAGCAACTGTCTTGCAATTTTACTATAGAACGCAGTAGGAAACTTACAAGATGACGGCATTTTGAGTTAATCTCTAGAATTATAGGGGAAATAAATCATGGCGCCTGGTGATGATCAGTCACCGGAAGGCCGTCGCGGCTCTTCTCCGGACCGCCAATCCGAGAGCGGTCCATCTCGGCGTCGTAGGCGGATGGGACAACGTATGCCAGAAGATGAGCGCAGGGCTCGCCAACAGCGCAGAGATCGGTTACGGGAACAGCGTGACCAGCTTGAGAGGAAAGATAAAGATGCCGAATCAACTGGCCTGGATCTGCTAGTCGTAGCAGAAGAACAAGGAACAGCAGGCTCAAATGAGCCGGCGCCAACAGAGATCAATACCACCCAGGAGCGAAAGCCGTGGGAAACACTAGTTATTGGTGTTGATCTAGGGTATAACTTGAGCCACATCGAAACAAAGAATCGCGAGATCGAACAGCACCGATATATTGTTAAGTACCACCAGGAACATTCGCCGCATGAGGTTGCTCATAACCAGAAAGTCCTTGATAGGCTGATAAAAGAGAGATCGGAAATGGAGGACAACGAAGAAAACAATATGCCCGAGTAAGTCGGCATCGCTATGAACAAACCCGTCACAAGTTCCATGAGGCACTAACCGAACCTTTCTAGAAACCAGCGAGAAGAGAAGAACCGGATCGGCCAACGTCTAGAAGCGCTGGATTGGGCTCTCGACACTTGCCAATGCGAGGCCGAGAAGGCCAACATCCAAGCTGCTATCCAGGGGTACCATTCCGGGGACATACCGTACTCGGAAAACTATACTCTAATATACGCCGGACACATTGCTGACGTGTGTCCTACGTACCAATCCTTCTGTGTAGATAGAAAGGAGAGGCTCGACCGTTACTGCGCAAAGTTTGGCCCAGGCTGGCTATGGCACGAACCGCCCTTATCTGAGGGGACCGACGGCGTGCTCGCAAAGAAGGGCCTATGTCTTAATCGATTGACCGCAAAAGGGACATACGAGATCGGAAATTATCCCATATATCAGAGATTTTCCATTGACAGGAGAAAAGTGAGCAGAGAGGACGAGAAAACTTACCTAAAGATGCCTGAGAAGAAGAGGCCGCCGAAGAATCCTGAATCCACAACCTGCCTCAAAACGATCATGGATAGCGGAGCAACCTTTCCAGTCTTGCCTCTGGCTGACCTCCGGCATCTAAACGTCAGCCTGAGGTGGTTGGCTGCACAGGGCGTTACGAAGGTCGCGACGGCAACCCAGGTCGTTGTACGTAGGTTTTTCGAACTACATGTGTCGGTCTGTACAGAGGGAGGCGAGACAATTGTTGGCAACGACTATGACGCGGTATATCCCGACGATGAACGATTGCTCGGAGGTCTCTGTCCGGTCATAATCGAACAGTCTAAGGTGAACGCTGCGCGTTGGACCGACCGTCTGAGCGGTATGATGCCGTTCGAGTATTGCTACATGTCCTCCGCACCGACAGCGATGGAATTCTGGCTCGGGGAGGATCGGAGAGATGTGCTAGGGTCGAGACGCATGCCGGCGCTTGCACGGCATAACCCGGAGTCGAACGTGGGCGTCAACATGCCAGCAGAATATGAGGCATTGCGAAGCCAGGCAAAGACGCCTGACGAGGTGATATTCAAACACTTTGTCGGGGAGAAACGATCAAAGTCTTTCGTCGATCGAGATTGGCCGGAGATGCGAGGGAGGAGCGAGTTATCGATCACAGACCATCGTCTAAACTATCGGGGGTGGTATGACCCCGTGGCAACGAGGAATTATATCTTGGAACCAAGGGTAGGCTCGGTTTGGAGAGTACCTCAGAATCCCGAATGGCGAAACGATTTCTTGTCTAAAGAGGACTTTGAGAACCCAGGGTATAGAGATATAACTCAAGAGCCAACAATGCCATCCAAAAAGTAAGGATCTTAACATACAAATGAATAAAGAAAAACAATAAACAACATCAATTGTCGAGGCCAACAGGAAGAGCTGTGATATGCTACGAATTTCATCGATCTGCTTGCGTTAAGTGAATTTCAATAATTACCTACGAGAAAAAGGAGACAATGATTTGAGATTAGCCTCTAGGTACCTCAGCAAGGTACGTAGGTGAGGCATAACAAACTCGCCCGTGAGAATCGCCAGTGACATTGACGATGGTAAATTCGAGATGCATACCAATTGTGTGTTATATGTAATGTAAAATATTCGGTAGGTATGCGATTATTACCGGAAATGTAACACGTACGCCTACGCTCTATGACGAAATAGGATCTTCAAGAGGACGTAGTAACCTGCCGAACCATGGCTTGGATACGACCTGTAGCCATTCCAAATGGGTGATATCGTGCATAACCGAAATCGCTCGATTGACAACGCAGCGCTCGGAAATTGTGAAAGCCTCAGCTGCTGCTGACGCCATTGGTAGGCAGTTTCTCTCTTTATCTATGTCTCTTCCAAGATTTCACCCCTACCCAATACACAGTAGAGGGCAAAATAGACGTAGGGCGCCCTTACCTGCCAATCGGTAGTCCAATAGTCGGTCTTTTCGGATCGTAGACGCAACACTTCGAATACGACAACGAGCGACACTAAGGGGAGATAATATGCACAAAATCGATGGACTGGTACCGTAGCATCCCAAACCGTCTTTATGTTGGTGAAGTGCTGATTTTGTTAGCACTAAATATCCTATGATCAATCAGACCCTGTCTAATTGCAACATATGTACCTAGATATTATATGTGCGTAGGGGCTTTCGCCGTCATGATAACGCTGTCGAAACCCCCTATCGGGGAATTTTGATCCTGAACACACGCAGGTGCTCATCTCCGGCCGCTGAATTTGATTCGATGCGGAGATCGGAGGGAATAAGGAAATCTTCAATCGACCGAAGCGAGCCCTAACATTCGGGCTATTGATTAGCTCGAAGTGGTGAAGAGGCTTGCAGTTATATGTAAGGTGGCTTGCAGCTACCGTATAAGATGGCTTGCAGAGATTGTTTAACAACCGCAGGGTTCTCCGTGTGAAATCTGATCTAATGAAACGGCAAGAAGAAAAAAGTTATCTTGGCGCGTTTATATGGAGATCCTAATTATATAGGCGCGTACGGTCCCGTAAAGAGCTTTTCTCTCTCTTTTCTTTCTTCGGACTGTTCTGGAAGTCCTCTTACTAGACCCTTACGTTCGAGGCTAGACGGTATTGGCCTAGACCTCGTCCCATTCGGCTTATTCAAAATGACTATCTCTGGTCAGCATACAGAAATAGCTGCATACATAAGTTGATAGCTTCTCCGCACCATTTACGCGACCAACGCCAAAACGCCAAACCGACGCGTGCGGAGGAGGGGAAAGGAGGAGATGGTTTCGTCTCCGAGGGGCTGGTAAGTGGTCGCCCATCTCGTCATCGCGCGCCCCGCCGTCGGTTTTTAACCATCTAGACTCGACTCGGTGCACTTACTCTATATCGGGGCCCATTCATACTATTATGGTATTTGTAGGATCGTGATGAGACTGGCGAGGAGCACTGAAGCTATCCGCAGTTACTCCGTAGTAACTGCGGTATAGGTACGTAATATCCTAGTCCATCGTGAGGGTCCCGGCCACATTTCGTGCGGATCGGGAACATCTTACGGGGTCGGTTTGTACCAAGCATTGCCCACATCTACTCGAAACGTCTTGCCTATGATTCACGTAAACTGTGCGAACTAGCGTTAAGTCCCGGTATGCCTATCAACGTGATGTAGAAGATATTTTTTGGTTCAGGGGTGCTGAATACTTCCCCGCATGACCATAGTGAGCACCGAAGATGGGTCTATTCTTGAGGCTGAGGATGACAGAAGCCTGTATCCTAGTTTGTGATTCCTTGCTGAGGCCGCAGAAATTGTTGTTACCAAGTAATTTGCCGTACGTGACGGGCGTATAAGGTTAGACTAGGACCTAACGCCAACAACTTGCAGAAAACAAGAGGCAACACATGCCATAGATAGATATGATTGGGCGAGCTTTCATCCTTCTTAGGATTGGGATGAAATGAATGGTAGCTGAGATAAATAGCCTTACTGAGATAGAAATCACGAGTTCGTAGTCGCTGACCGACCACGCTTGTCATTATTCGTAAAGGGTACCTCCAGACTTCCTCCAGACTTCGAATCCTAATTGAGGAATGATATGATGATTTGTTCCCTGCTTCTTGTCAACTTGCGACAACCCCTATCGACATATCAGTGGACGATGTGTGTTTAAGAATGAACTAAAGTGACCCGATGGTCTGACCAAGACGAGGCCATCTGTGTCGCTGATTGAGACTGGGACGTAAACCTGGGAACCACGAACCACGAACCACGAGCTGGCCCGGGCTAGGCTAATACTACAAAAATAGGCCTAGATAGGCCAAGATTCAAGGCCTTCCCCGGACTGAGAACGGTCGAGTTTCGGCTAGGTCGGCCATGAGATCTGGACGCGTCCCGACACTAGCGCGATGGGTTTCCTCTTAAACCCATCGCGTCATCCTTGCCAAGGAGATCTCTAGCCAAAGAATCCTGCCAACCGGTAGGTGTGTAGTTCAATCAGATGCTTCAATCCCGCCAAGAGGCTGCAATCTTTGCCTAGGAATGATATCTTCTCAGCTGTTATAGTCCAAGCGCAGAAAGCTTGGGTGTAACGATGAAGTCGAACTCGTCAATCGACCCGCATATCTTTGCCGAATTCGTCATGAACCATGCTGCCATGTAGATAAAACTTGAGCCACTACCTATGCAACTTGATTTACTTATTTTTCTTTTACCGTGCCGTCATTGCTAACGCTATTGAATGTCTGTTGGCTAAATATCTAGGTACCTATATAAAACAAAGTAAGAGCTTAGAAGAGAGCGTCATACCTACATACGGTAGGTAATTGGTATGGTAAGGGTAACAAAAGTACAGCTCGTGGAACCACTGTAGCGCGTAAGCGCTCAGGGTACATATCTGGTAGCTTACCTTGCAAGCTATGTTGCTTGCGAGTAACATCATCAGATCAGAGTGAGGGTGGAATGTAACGCTGGCACGCCGGACGCGGATCAGCTTATTAGGCAGATTTCGTCAGCTATTTGAAAGCGACGCCATTTCTTTGAAACACGTCCCAGTCTCTAAAGCTAGACTCGGGCGACGGCAGTTCCAGAGATGGGAGGTCAACGGATGATTTGCGAAATCGTCTCCGTTATTTACGAACTTGGTACTAAGTTAGTAGGGTTCGCCGTTGAGATCTACCCGCGATGTAGGTATTGGTCAATGGAAATTGTCAAAGCCTCTCAAAGGATTCCGTTGTATCTGAGGACCAAACCGAAGGAGGCTGACCCTTGAACCATGATCGTGTATAATAAGAGTACATATGCTAGTAATAATGGAGATCTGTCGACTCTCGAATGTCCACACACGAAAAGTTTTAATGTCACCAGCCTTAGAATAGCCTCGGTTACCTATCCGTTGTCGTTTGCAACAAACGGTCAATGAATAGGGAAATGAGAACGCAAGAAAAATGAATCTCATCATGCGATAGATAACATCTGGTAAAAGAAAGATTGAGAGAAGATTAGAAGACTATGCTATACTTTTAATAAATCGTCAAGTATTATTATAACTTGGAATAAGAATAGAGTTGATTGGATTAATGATTGAATTAATGGCGGTTTGCATAAGCTGGGTAAGGAGATCTAGGTTGCATTAGATTATTTTTATGCGTTCCATATTTGAAGAAGTTTCCAGGGTTCCACTCTAGCGGGATCATCAGCCTCATCGTGGCTTTCATCCAGGATAGTGGGTCAAAGCTTCTAGATCAACTATCGAAGCATTGTGTAACTTTAAAAAGTTAAATGACTATCTCAATTCTCGGTATATGCAAGGTGATACTCATGCAGTAGACACTACGTACTGTCTTTCAACACAAATTTGTACCGAGACTCATTAATTTAATTGGATCATGCCGAGATAACATGCGATGTCTTTCAGCGGTTCCGGAGCAATAATAGAAAATTTTCCTTATGGCGGTGGGTAGTTACGAAACCGAGCCTCTGGATACTTACACCAACAACTACCTAGTAATCTGAGGTTGATGACGAAAAGTTTTGGCAACGCATAGTACCTACCTATGTAGGTTACAAGTAATCTAGGCTCTCCCGATAGGATCGCTATATGACGGCAAGGCCCGCTTCTAAGAATTTTACTTTTATAGCTGTCGACCAGGAAACCGGGGAGAATGTCTTATTACGACCATAGTGAGTAGGAACTGTTGGGGCTTGAGAAGAAAAAAAAGCATCTAAATGCCGAACCAGTTGCTAGATGGTCCCGCGGCCCGCTCCATGACTAAAATATTAGCTTAGAAATGTTGAAAGAGCCGCTTCGGTTCCCTTCCACCGGACCTTTGGAGAGAAAAAGTTTGCGCCGCGTCGGCGGATCTCTGAAAGAATCTTCTGCGTAGACCCAGTTGCCTGTATGCGTATGCCGTTGTTTGGGGGCTAGTTGAAGCCTCTAGCTTCGGTAGCTTACAACTAAGGTGGACGAACAGCTATTCGGTATGGAGCAGACCCATTTTGTTACTCAATGACTGCATGAGGCGGTAATCTAGGCCGTGAGGGCAATCTGTCAAAGTCGACTATGGGATTGAGGGGCCGTGTCGGCGTGTTCGGTCATGTGCCCAACGAAAAAGAAGAGGCGGGTATATCTAAAACGGTGTTGGAAGGAAGACACCTAGGTATGTAGTCCACTTGACGGTTCGTTCTATATGTAAAACCCCGCCTTGACTCTTCACCGCCGCAGTTGAGCTGGCTTTCTGTGACATATATTTGAAAAAATTTGAAGAGAAAACGTCGTCAGCACCTAAAGTAGGTAGGACCGGTTAGAAAATAGCAAATCGTATATTTTACAGTTGTAGAAATCCATCGATGCTTGCTTTCATACCGCTAGTTAACCGACTTGCATAGCCTAGGTAGCCTTCCTTTCGTTTTTTTATTCTTACCTAATTTTCCAATTCAATATGAAATCCTTCGGATTTAAGCAAATCAGCCAATTAGATAGTAACCCTAGTTTTAGATTGTCCATAGCATTCTAAAACGAAGTTTAAAATATCTCCGTCCAACGTACTATAATTGTACATGTACGTCATGGCAACTTAAATAAACTCTCTGCTCGTGACCTCATGCTTCAATTAATGCTCGTTTGTTTCTTCATGTGGGGATTGCATATATTATGTAGAGTGTAGCTGCGCACTGCGGGACTCAAGTTTAATGAAAAGCCGCTAATGACGAACGCGATGCATCCGCATACCGCACAGTGCGTACCGATGTTCGCGGTAAGGCTGAGCTAGATCGGCGGGCCGGTGGGTCCTGTTCCGGAGTACGAAACTTCATGTACTTCATGTAGGTATGTATTGTGGACTTCGTGCATCTGCAATATGCAATCAATTTCAGCGGTCTCATAAATCATGACGACCAGCTGGAGAAGATAAAAACATGAATTTTCCGACTATTATAAAACCGAGAAAAGGTGAGAATAGCACGTTTTCTACGGCCCCCTCACATTCGTATATGCAAAGGCTTCATAAGGACAATAGATCAGCAGCAGCTAGGAACAATAGAAGCTAAGCTATACTAACTTCCGAATCGGGGAACATACCCTTGCGCGTGGCTTGCATGCTTGTGGCGTTCGTGACTGTGCTCAATTTTAAATTGAATGCGTAACCCTCGGATAAGGTGATTAGTTAGATCTTTTAATCTCATCCATCTGATCTGAAAGACCTACAACGACCTAATAGCGACCTACAGCTAAACTATCATCAGTCCAGCTAGTTCTGTCTCCAGTCAAAGTTTATCTGTTCGGTTACATTGTTAGGAAAAGCCCTTGCAGAAAAATCGAGTTCTTGTACAGCCGTCATGGAGGGCGAAAGATACCCAGGGGTTTCAGGAAACTAGTTTGCGAATGGCTTTATTGGCTCCCGGCTCATCTTCTACATGTATGTAAGAAAAATCTGGATTGGTCAAAGACTCAAGGTTATATGGTACGTACCCCCCTAGGTATGTATAACCCGTATGGAATACCTACATGAACATCCCGTAACTCTGTAGGCAAGGTGACGTGGGTATTGATTGGTTAGTTGATCAATGGCAAGTTTGTTCCCGCCATACTCTCTAAAGTGAGGGGCACATGACGGTTTCTTGCCGATGAGAGAAATTAATGTTCAGGACGAAGTAACGAAGAACCCATCTAATCGTCCTGGACTCCTGAAGCACAAGTAAGTATCGGTCTATAGAAAGAACTTAATAGGCAGGTATTTCAGCTTTGTCTGATATATTTCTGCTGAAGAGGCAATAGTTGTAACATATGCAGGCTAGTAACCAGCCACTGCAACCCGGTCCGCGCTACTACACCTGAATATCGGATAGCTAAGGTTAGCTAACACCATCGGGCGAATGTCAAATGTCTCCCGGCTTCGGTTGTGCGACGATGCGGCAGCCGATAATAACCTGCAAACGCAACTTGGTAACGCACGATGGCTTTGTTCCAACAACTTGGAACTTCTGTGGGATCAAACGCCATGCGTACTATTTACGTACATCAGAAAGATGCGGCTTTACTGCGTAAGATTCGCCTTCTGAGACGAGAAGCGAGAAATGGTATTCAATGCGACGCGACGCAATGGTAAGGCAACCGCTTGGCTGGTAAAAATATAATATACGGACTATGCCCCGGAAGGTTATCTATTCGTCCTCGGCTGCAGGAACAAAAACGTATCTCTCCTTTTAGAAGCTGGTGTTATAGGGACTATACTGGCGGTATACTGGTCTTAACACGGGAAATTACCGAAACCAATTGGGGCCTATCGGCGTCCGTGGGGAGCAAGGGGACTAAATTCGAAGTCGCCGACTGAATGGGCGAACCCCCCTAATCGTCGAAAATTCCAACGTCCTGCCTTGTTCGGGTAGGCACACACGTGTTAGGCTCTATACCGACAATAGGTTTGTAGATATCGTCACGATTTTATGTATGTAGGTAGGTACCTATGTAGGTATCAAGACTACCAGGTAATACGTAGTAACAAAACCTGTCATCCTGCTTCTCCCCGTCAGCCCGTTTACCCTACTGCCAGAAAGAGCGGGGACGCGTATGGGGACGATGTAGCGTATCGTAGCTTCATGATTGAACGATATAGGAAATCTCAGCTCGCACACCATCAAGATGAAGCAAGATGAAGTCGGACACGATTGGTTAGATAGAGCTAGAGTCGGTGGGATTGAAGATGAGCTGTCCCACGGGGTGCGGAAGCACAACATCTTTAGAGGCAATCAATTAACCCAATCATGGCAAACCCTCAACCAACCAGCATACCACCATATCGGTTTCACGGTCTTTTTCCTTACTGGGCCGGCTCTTTGGGTCGCCGCCTCTCGTTGCATGCTATCCATTGATGCGTCTCCCCTCTATCTAAGAGGTAGTGTAGGTGGTGTAAGCAAGCAAGCAAATAGGCATGATCACCTTCTTACTGTTTTGTTGTTGTCGTGTTGTGTTTTCTTGGTCTCTCGATCGGCCTGTGGGTGGCTTTCAATTGTATGCCGGCGACCGCAGATAGCCTGCTCGGTGCCATGTCCTATTGGTAACGAGGAGCCTGTACTAGGTCTGCGATGATCTGACATGGTTAGACCTTCAAACGTGCATGTACGATACTAATAGCCATCGCGTGCTAATGGAGGTAGGCCTATAAAACCCGGTCTTCAGAACAGACGAATCGATGGAACAAGAAGGTGTGTTTTGCGTAACAAAGGCTCAAGGGTGAGGTGAAGCGTACAATAGCGCATATTACCAGCCCTAGTGCTAAGTTGATGTGATGATAGCTAGGGGAGTTGGACGCTGGGCAATAGGGGATGGATCCCATTACACATGACACGCATGATAAATTGATTCTCAAGTCGTGTAAGACCGCGTCAGGAGATGTTGATTGGTTAAGAGGGATCGATGATTTGGTTTACTGGCGCGACATCTGCCTTGTATTCCTGCAGATTTTCATGGGCTGAAATGGTGACACTAGCCCAAATGGAATAGCCCCTGTCCAAGCTCCGTTCATAGCTCCATGCGAACTGGGCGTAGGATTTTTGCTTGAGATTTGAAAGAGTTCAGGAGCGACAGGACCATACCGTGTGCCATATACAGTGATAATTCTCCTTACTAGGGATTATTATCCTTCCCATGAGGCACCATCGGATGATTTGATGATGAAGGCGTAGATTTTTTTTCACCCGTTTTTGGCATGCATTAGTATCGTTTCTCACGAAGCCCGTCGGATCGACTCAACTGGCTGCTTCCTTGTAGACAGATCTGCAGTAATCATATCTAAAAGACTGTAGCCTGTCCAGCCTGTCGTATGCTGTGTTCATTCATTACTGAATGTTGTGCCCTAGAGGTGTCAACTGGCGAGTGACATCTTACGCTTATTCCGTAGCTACACCCAATCGAAATATGAAGATGATCATCTTCAACTTCTTACAGGCGATATTCTCTTTTGGGTATCGATGCCCTCAAAGGAAAAAGAATCCAGTATTAACGTACAATACCGTATGTAAGTATTCAGGGGGTCTTCACGTTAGTTATGTAAGTGTGTATAATACGTTAGATACTGTGTAGCAAAAAGACTTAGGCTGGAGCACGCACAAACACGGTGCGACCCTCATCCGAATTACAGGAGCCTCCGCTATTTCATCATTCTATTTTCAACCGAAACGCTTGCATCACGCTCAGTGCCTCCGAACTCCTCTCACTGTGCTGAGGCCTCGTCACAGTCCTAAACACTGTACGTCGAACAGAGCCTTGAGGATTGAGAGTGGAGTGCCTAAGCAAGCCAGGTATCACATACATCCCATATCCGAGCTGTCGTGCCCTGGTCGTAGTGGCATAATTCCATGATGTTCATTCGACGACGGTCTTGGCGACCCTATCTAGTGATGTACCTGGGCAAGCTGGCTTACAGGCATATTACTGGCATTACTGGCATTTCATCAACAAGAGGCGGCCTACGAAATGGGCTAAGCTGCCCTAAAGAATGGCATTACGTGCATACGCCTATCAAATCTCGAGTGAGGGTACAATGCATTATGCATCGAAGGTCTATAATAAAGAGGCCTTCCATTACCAAACAAGTAAATAGATCTCTATCATATCGTGGCGAGTCATGTATGATACAATGACAATAAACAAGAAGAGGCTCAAACACAATTCGAATAGCGACATTCATTTAGGCCTATGTAGGCCAGATCAATGAGAGACGAGACGAGACACCGGGCCAACCAAGTAACCAACCACCAACGAGGCTTGTGCCGTCCTTGGATCCTTAGGATGCTCAGTTATACCTAAGATATTGAAATTTGCATCTGCATATTTGGATTCATTATCAAATCCGATTATTCCGACAGTCTTTCATATTGTAGCCCCCCGTAGTATAACGTACCGTTTAGTTCCGTGTACACCACTGACGGCAGCCTCCCATCTTCGATATTGTCAGCATCGGGTTCGTTGGGCAGGGCGCATTAAGCGGTCTGATATTCTCATAGCCATGGCCATAGCCTTAGCCTTAGCAATAGCATTAGCAATCGCCAGTGGCGGTTTTCTTTGCCGTCCAACCCATGTACCTTGTGAGAGAGACGCCCTGAGTCTATCAATCAAGAGAAGCCGAAGAGCCAGCCGTTTTGAAAACCCTTTGGAAGCTGGATACTACGCTTTGGAAACAATTGAACCGTGTGTCGCTCCACTAGTATACGCACACACATACATACTGCGTACATAGTACACACATCGTCTTCAATGTTGTCTCCATAGTCCATACGCGGGGACTGGGTTCAAGAGGTACCATACATATGTAAGGAATAAAAGAGAGACCAGGCTAAAAATTGCTTGTTGCTTTGCTTGCGACTTACAAGGTCTTGGTTGCAAGGTGCAGCTTCTCTGTGTGTCAGGAAAGTGAGGGAAAGTACCACCTTGAGAAAACTAAGAGGCAAGAAAGAACAAATGACGGAAGGGGGCGCCCAAGTAAGCTGGGAAAGTACATGCTCGATAGGATAGGACAGGACACTCTGCAAGGCGGTCGCAGCCAACCTAGAGCCAGTTGGAACCTTAGCTGGATACTCGAATATCATAGGCTGTCGCGAGCGCGGTGCCTTGCTAGGCTCATCCTGGGACCCCCTGGCTTCTTGCTCTTTTTTTCCCCTCTTAATCTGTGGCCCTGTACCTAGTACTTACTACTTTCTTAGCGCACTTATTCGTACCTGTGGATTTACTGGTGCTGCTTTTTTCTCTCTCACTCTCACACTCCGTTTCTAAACTACGACCCGTGCTGGGACGGGTTGTCTTAAAAGTACCCTAGGTACCTGCTAAACCAATCCATCTCTTCCAATCCTTTTTCATCTCCTCTATCCTCCTCCAACTTGAGGCCATCTCTACCTCTCTCCTTCCTTTCCTCATCCTCTTCATCCGATCCATTCATTTCCTCTTTTCCTCGACACTCATCCTTACCGTATTTTCTCCTTGTTATTTTTTCAAGGAGGAGAGGAGGAGAGAGAATCCCGGGCCTCTACGACCGGACACTAGACGAAGAAAAAAACGGGCTAGGGCCGAGATATAATAGCAGAAAGAGAGAAGGGAGAGAGACGCAAGTCAAGGCAAATAAATGAAGAGAGAAGCAAAGGAATTATAATTTCCTTTGGCTTTAACAACTTCGATAATTGTTCCTCTTCAAATATTTTTCCAGGTAATAAACCTACCTATATTTCTGGATTCTCGAATTCGAATTCCTCGGCCTTTTATTTGACCAGGAACTTTGAATCTCCCAATTTAACACATCTACCTCTCCCTCCTATCACCACCGCCCTCCTTTCGCGCCAACCCTTCCAACCCTTATCTTTCGTCCCTCGAGGCGGTCGATTCACTCTTCTTCCATTCCTCGGCCGAACCAATCCTTTCCCTTTTCCCTTCATTCGATAAAAAATCATTCCCCTTCGGAGAGTAGTCTTGTCTGTCTTTGCTGGGCGGACACAAGGCAATTCAAATCTCCTAAATTCTCCTTCGTGCCAACGGTACTAGGAATCTGACTCTGGCTCATCACAATTACTCCAGAAGACTTTCGGTACTAGACTCCCCACGAGTCTTCTACCGATCCGAGGAAATCTCACCAACGAGCCCTACATGAACCCAGTCGCTCGACTATAATCTATTAGAAGCGTGCAGGTGTAAGAGGTACGTTTATCCTCCAAAATTGCTGGTACCCCCTATAGAAGTAAAGGAGGGGGGGAAATAGAAGAGGGAAAAAAGGTGTATAAGCGAACAACGTATTCTGATATTGGATTTTTCTTCCCTTCGCAGGTACATACCGACGGTCCACCTTACCTAGGTACAGTGTTCCAACGGTGTACTCGATCACTCACGCACGCTTCAAATCCGACCGTCGAGCAAGACGCTTGCCTCTCGTGGGACTCGTTAACTCGCTGTTCCCACCAATTCAGTCAGGAATCAACCTAATTTCCTGTGATTAATCGTGGCGGTAAGGGAGACCCTTCTTCAGCGAAATTATAACACAGACCAACGTCATTTTGTATGCACGTATGCTGCATTAAATGCCCCATCGAGAATCAATTGCCTGCCAGACGTCTCTCGCCGCGTGCCAGGAACCGATCTCCACAGATTTCTCGGTCGAATCAGAATGCTTGGTATTCTGCCCCTGATCGTGTGGTTCCAGAAGGCCGTGCCCTGATCCGCCTAGTTTGGCTTTGGTCCATCATTGTCTCTCCTAGTCTTCTCAATTGGGTCTCTGGTTCCTGACGCTAATAATATTCCACTCCAGAGCCCTTTCACTCGACGTCCTCTTTTTAACGGCCGCCTCTCCGGCCCTCTTTCACCTCACCATTCCGCCGTCTTTCCGTAGCCATTCGGCCACCAGTCATTCCTTAATTTTTTATTTTACTGCATACAGTTCATCACGCTCTTTAATATTGTAATAATTGTGTTGTCCGTCCAGCTGGAATAATTTTCACTCCTTCGAATTTCTACCTGCGGCGACCACCCTAATACGCTCTCTACCAGTATATCAAGATTCCTGGAGAACCTAATCGTCACTCTTTTGAAGAACACATCCTAGTTCTGAACGAATCCCGCGATCTCACTACTACCGAACTCTCTACCATTGAACCACTCATACCATCAATATGGCGTACTCGACCTCAGGAGATTGCGGCTTCTTCGTCGAATCTGACGAACCCCGTCAACAACCCCGGATCAGCATGAAGGACGCAGCAAAGATGTTGGCCCGTAACAGACAAGAAATGATTGCCAACGAGATGTCCCGCCTAGCTGGTGATGAATATCTGGAGGATATAATGCAACATATGAGGCACATGGAGGTTAGTGTTCTCATGCTACCGGCCCCCCTATTTCGGCTCTGGCTCAACCTTACCCGAATCGGAATGACGGTTAGTATAAGTATTTTGCCGCTAACAAGTAAATAGGACGAGACGATGCCGGATGCTAATCTAATTGATATGCAACGGGAGATTCAGTGGTTCATGAGACCTTATCTGATCGACTTCTTGATCGAGGCCCACGCTGCCTTCGCTCTTCTGCCCGAGACCCTCTTTCTGACTGTGAACCTGTTAGACCGATATTGTTCTAAGCGAGTTGTGTACAAGCAACACTACCAACTAGTCGGATGTGCGGCCCTTCTCATCGCTGCCAAGTACGGCGACAAGAAGGATCGCGTGCCCCAGATCAATGAGCTGAACAACATGTGCTGCGGACTATACGACTCCGGAATGTTCACGCAGATGGAAATGCACGTTCTCAACACACTCGAATGGACCATTGGACACCCTACTGTTGACTTCTTCACCCAGTTGATCGTTGCCGAGGAGGCTGATGACAGAGAGGTCGAGCACATGGCAGCTTACCTCTGTGAGATCGCCTTATACCACCGAGACTTCGTTTCCACCAAACCGTCGATCATGGCTCGTGCCTCGCTCGCTCTCGCACGCGCGATATTGGGACGACCAGAGGTCAATGATGGAGAATGGGACCACCTAGAGAACGTCACGGTCCTCGCCCTGTCTCAGCACTTGCATCAACCATCGGTTACGTTATCGAGGAAGTATTCCTCGCAGCATCTGTCGCGCGTCTCAGGAAAGCTTTCTGAATTCCTTGCCCAGCAGGCGGCTATTGCCCGTCGAGCACAAGGACCGCCGTCGCCTCCAGCAGAGTCCTCCTTGTCGGCACACTCCAGCATCTACAGCACTCCCCAAAAGGGACACGGCGCTGTTATGGGTGTCGCGGATGGATATCTCACACCGCCTATCACGCCTGACGGAGTCAACTTCGGCGTCGCAGACCCGATGAACAAGTATGTTCCGCCTCGGTGCCCAGTGACACCTACGCCACAGCCTCCCAGCATGACCGGGTATCCTCAACAACAACAACACCAACATCAACAACACACGCAGCAGTACTCTGGCTACTCGTATGACGAATACAGTGGCCCGATGGTCTCGTAATGATCATGATGCCCTAACCCTACACTTCTACAGATTCGACGTAGATTCACTCAATAAAACTTTTAACATATGAACAACGCCACCACCTATCTTTGAGATTATCGCATGGATGTGTATCATTGGAAGAAAAAAAGATTGTTGCATAATTGACGGTTTAGGCTCATCTCCATGGCATCAGCGACTTGCTTGATTTCAGTTTATTCTTTTACTTTCCTTTCTCAGTCATACCCATTAAGCGTGCCATTGCATCAACCACGAAAACGAACGATTGTCTACCAAAAAAAAAAACTGATTTCTCCTTTATGTGCGTTCGGGCGTTTTTCCACCATCGATCCGAGGACAGAAGATGGCGCCCAAATTGCGGCACAAGAGCCACCACGGTGGGCTAGGAGAGGAACAATACATAAAAATGGGCGAGGCTGTATCTGGAAAAAAAGAATGGCAATTTGTGAACAATTCAATTTCGGTGGAGGATGATGAAAAATGGGGGGCGCATGTGTGCGCATTGGCACGTCTGCGGGCGAGTGTGGATTCGCCAATTGCTTTCGGAATGTCGAGAGGGCCCTTGACTCTCGCCTCGCGCGGCCGAGGAATTTATGAAAGCAGCATTACGGCGTGCCACACGATATGATACATTGATCTACTCTCTAATCGGGAGGATCTTAATTCTTGTGGAGGACCTTTGCTGTGGAATACCCTAAGGCTTATGGGACGATACCTTGGATGGCTTTTCGTTCTCATGGTTGACTATATGTCACATGATAATGCCTACAGCACCCGTAAATAAAAATGGAAAAGAGTAAAAATCTCTTCAAACTCGTATAATACTGTTCTGATTCTTGCATTCGTGTGAATACCTTCAATATTCCCCCTTTTTGAATAAATAGGTTTGGTTTAATCTTATTGACTCGAATCGAGACTTGGGTTTTATTGTCTACTGCATGTCTTCACAGAAAACCCACCCAGATGCCCCTACAAGCAGCAAGCTAATGCAGGCGGACGGTTTTGTCCCACTGCGAAAGGGCAGCATATATTGTGATTTGCAACGCATCACCATGCCGCATTCCACGCTCAGGGTCCTTCGGTCTAAGATGACTTTTTAGTTAGTCCCGACCGCTCTATAGGAGACTTTGGATATTGGAATATCTAAATGACAATCTAGCCTTAAAATAATGAGACGACGATATTACATACCTATGTAATGTCAGAGCTCTCTATGATAAGATAACCCTAAATAGCTTATGTATGTAAGTGGGTTAGGTAGGTACCTAGGTACATAGATAATTATGGAACAGTTAACTGGGCTTTTCTCTCTGCCCTACCTACATTTGAGTTTCTCATCAATTCTAGACACTACTACTAGAATCATCGAGGTCTTAGAATAGCCATGTTGCTTCCTCAATGATAATGGATACCTATGCAAATAAAACTTGGTCTTATAGGCTTTGATCAACATCCGATGCCTCTCCACTATGCAGCCTTTGACAAGTTGTCAAATGAAAGGTAGCCGTTAATAAGACACTCAGAAATAGAAACAAAGTCCTACGTACCTCCCGAATGACGACAGGCTTTCTAGAAGCCACATCTCACCGCCGCAATGACCTCTTTCTTTATTCCCATAGATGGATCCCGGCCGCCTTGCCAGCGCTGCCTGATTAGGCAGCACGCAGGCGCCAAGACCGTCCTCATGTTAAAATACGAACGGGAGCCCGGTCGGGACTCCTGCTCGGACGCCGCATATCTCGCATGCCATACATATGCACCGTACCATACAGGTCCGATACTACCTCGCCTGGCCTAACCTAACACACGGAGCTGCATGCAGATAGTGCGTGCAGATAGATCCATACATACTACATACATACATACCAAGGTTCGTAGCCTAGCAGGACTAGGACAACCTAGCCCACAACCGCGAAACGCGCAGCCATGAGCGCGGCAGAGTCCCTGGACTGGTACATCCGCCTGGCGGCGCGCCCGCACCTGCAGCTCGCGACCCCGGGCGGGGGCGGGCGCGAGCCGCCACCGCCGGTGCCGCTGCCGCTGCGCATGGGCGTGACGAACCGCATCCTGCTGTACAACGGGTGCTTCAACCCGCCGCACCGCGGGCACCTGGCCCACCTCACGCACGCGTTCCGCCACGGCGGCCCCGACCTCGCGCTCGTCGGCGCCGTCGTCCTCGTCGCCGGCGACGAGTACCTGCGCTGGAAGATCCGGGCCGGGAGCGGCGTCTTGCGGCTCGACGTCGCGAAGAGGGTGAGGCTGTGGAATGGCGCGTTGGGGTTGCGGGGGGGTGACTATGTGTCTGAGGATGAGGATGAGGGTGGAGATGGAGAGGAAGGGGAAGGCGCGGCGAATAACTGGTGCTGGGTGCTCCCGGAGAACAGCTGGCCGTGCATCGCCGACGACCTGGACCGGATGCTCGAGGCCAACAAGTTCGCCGTCGAGTACGTGCGGCTCGCGGGCGGCGACAAGGTGCAGGTCGACAGCGTGGAGCACGGCGTCTGGGAGTGCCGGACGATCCTGACGACCGACGTCAGCCGGCCCCTCGGCTTCTACGACAGCACCTTCGTCGGCGAGGCCGCGCGCGCGCCCCGCCACCTGTGGAACCACACCGAGTGGGCCCTGGCGTGGGAGCGCCCCTGGACCGACGTGACGGCGCAGCAGTCGGACGAGGAGCCCGACGACGACTACACGGCGATGCCGCGCGACGGCCGCCCCGCGCCCCTGGGCGACAGGGACGTCTGGACGTGCGCGCGCCTGCGCGTCCCCCACCCCTCCGGCTTCCGCTACGCCGTGCGCGTCGTCTGCAGCGTGCCCGCCGACCGCGTCGACCCCGACCTGAGCTCGACGCGCGTCCGCGCCGTCATCGCCGAGGCGCTCGCCGGTCCCCTCGGCAGCGGTGCCCTGGTGGACCGGCTGCGGGGCCTGGCGCTGAGCCCGGAGCTGCTGGCTAAGTACGTGACGGAGGATCTGGAGAAGGAGAAGGAGGAGAAGGAGGAGAAGGGGGAGAAGGGCAAGGAGAAGGGCAAACAGCCAAAGAAAGGTAAAGAAAAGGAAGGGAATGAGTGCCGCTAAGTATTGTAAGACCTGCGGTCCGAATTGCCCAGGTTCTTGAGCATGTTACTGTTCGTGCTCGACTCGGCATTGTAGCGTGTTAGATACGCCGAGGAGCTGATATGACCTCGCATCGTTGAGGGCTGAGACGTCAGAGATGTTTGACGCTATCAATCGCTCTTCTCGTTAAGTAAATCATCAAGCTCATCGTGCTTGAGAAGAAATAGACTATGCCTACCTTAGATAAGTCTAGTTAATATAGTAATTACAGACTTCATTTGGTCAGGTGAGTTGATATGTAGCAGATAGACTAACACCACCCCTTATTGTTATGCGCAGTTGTGCCAATGAGAAAGAACTAGTTACTAGTTAGTTATATCAATAATTCTACTACTAGGTATTTACCTAAGTATTTCGCGATGTGTGCTAAGATAAATAACCTGAGAAGATTTTTGTGTACCTACCTAGTATTAATTCACAGTTGAGATTCATACTTGTACGAGATTTTAGCTTCTAAAGTAATGATATTAAGGGATGAATACCGGCCTCATATAGGGCGGCCGTATAACACCCCTTTACATATCACTAGAGACTAGGTATCTCGTAACATCACGCAGTGATAAACAAAGACAAGCATACAACAAACGTACAATGTTAAAGGGATAAATATTTCCCATCCATTAGTTGCTAACAGTATCTCGACGTAACATCCCTCGCAATCTATGCCTATGTCTAAGAGTAACTGCATGCAGCGTCAACCAAGACTGCGCGACTCGCGACAAATAAAATCCCGATTCCAAAAAGTTCCAAAAAAGAACGAGTGACCCTCTCACCCCTCAGTAAATAGAAATAGTCGGATAACCTTCCCACTCGTAATGTTAACCGAAGTCTCTCAATTTTCTAATGTCCTCTTCATTTCTATTTTTTTCTCTTTTTCATATTCCATTCCCCAGAGGTTTCCATAACCTCATTTTGGGCTACGTCCTAACTCCACACTAGTACCGGACGTATGCGCTGCCACCGTGGATCCGTTAGCATTGAAGTACTAGCAGTTGTAGTGGGCGCCTTTTCAAATTCTAGCTCTGGAATATCAGAAGTATCTCTGTCGCTGCTCAAGTCATGATGTAGCATAGTGGTTGGTGGGCCTCTAGTGCCATCGGGCTCTGTCCACGCGATCATCGACGGCAATGTGGTCATCGAGGGAGAAGGCCGAGCGCTATACGGCACCACTCCGGGAAGTGTATAGCTAGATGCTTGTGTGTTTCCACTTGTTGGATTCGGCCCTGCACCTCCAGCATTGGAGCTTGACTCCGTCGGCTGACTTTCACCCGTAGTACCGCCCCCGTTTGTCCCGGCTGGGTTTGAGTTTGGATTCGAGCCTTGACCGGGAGCGGGACCGCCAGTTCCAGCGGGGTTAGAAGTTGGATTCGGTCCTGGAGTTGATGGACTACTATTCCCATTGCCTCCACTTGTATTAGACTGCGTGCCTTGACCGGGTCCATTGCTTTCGTTGTTAGGCCCAGCACCACCATTTCCCGATGGATTTGTTGTTGGGGCATTCGTGACGGTGCCTGAACTTCCTGACCCACCGCTAGTTGGCGTCTCTGGGCCATGTCCTTGTGTCCCACCTGGATTAGAACTTCCGCCATTACCCGGTGAAGTGCAGTTCGGGTCAGTAGATCCCAGAGTGCATGAATTGCCGCTCGGAGATCCATTATTCGGACCAGAGGTGGTCGGTTGGTTTTGTCCTCCTGGACCAGCGCCACCTCCATTATTCGGTGATGTACAAGAAGGATCTGAAGACCCTGGCATACAGGTGACAGTGCCGGTGCTCGGGTTTGATCCAGTCGGCTGGTTCTGCCCGGGACCGGCGCCGGCGCCACCACCGTTGTTTGGTGACGTACAAGCAGGGTCACTGGATCCTGCAGCACAAGTGGTGGGAACACCATTGGAATTTGAAGCTGTAGGTTGATTTTGTCCAGGGGCAGGACCGCCGGCTCCGTTATTGGGCGATGAAGAGCTTGGATTGGGACCTGCACCACCATTACCGTTCGGCGAGGTGCTCCCATGAGGTGCACCGGGTGCAGCCGTACCTGCGTTGCCTCCATTTCCTGATGAATTACAAGCCGGGTCGTTCGAACCAGGCGCGCAGGAGGGTTGGCTGCCATTAGACGGGTTTAGGGTAGGATTAGGCGCTGCTGTCCCTTGTCCTTGGCCAGGTGATGTTGAAGTTGGCGAGCCTCCATTACCTGCTATACTCGTACAAAACGGGTCATTAGAACCTATTGAGCATATCTTACTGCCATTGCCGGTTGGATTAGGTGCTGCTGTCCCGACATTTGAGGGCGAATTTGACCCCTGGCTCTGGCCCGTTGGGTTCGGGCCCGGATTCCCTCCATTCGATGGGTTGCAATTAGGGTCCGTCGAGCCTGCTGTACATGTGTTGGGAATACCACCACCATTTGACGGATTGGTACCAGGATTAGGGGCAGCTGTACCTTGACCTTGACCTGTGGAAGGTTGAGTTGGATTTTGGCCGTTTCCAGGAGCAGAAGCTGCAGTACCTTGGCCCGAAGGAGATTGACTTGGGTTCCTAGTAGGATTAGGAGCGGCTGTTCCTTGTCCGTTTCCTGATGGATTACCCGTGGGGTTAGGAGCAGCCGTGCCCTGGCCTTGTCCACCTGAGGTTTGGCCGGGGTTATTTCCACTGCCAGACGGACTACTATTAGGATTAGGAGCTGCGGTCCCTTGCCCTTGTCCAGACGAAGGCTGTGTCTGGTCACCACCTGCCGGGGTACAATTTGGATTCGAGCCATCACATGGAGGTATGTGTCCGGTATTGCTACTCGGCCCGGTTGGAGATGCACCCGCACCACCAGTACCAACTGGGGAAGAAGTCGGCGGGTTGGTATTTCCTCCTCCCGACACCGGGCCGGCGCCGCCCATTCCGCCTCCGGGAGTTGAGCTGGGACTACCTCCTTGACTAGGCGAGGTATTTGAATTAGGTCCGGAAACTGGGCCAGCACCTGCTCCTCCAGTTGGAACCGAGCTGGGACTAGTCCCTTGACCAGGGGCCGGACCCCCAGCATTGCCATTTGACGCAGAACTTGGGTTCGTCCCTGAGTTGGTAGCGCTAGGACCATTCGAAGGTGCCGTCGGATTACCTCCAGGCGAGACCGGTGCTGCTCCTCCGGCTCCGTTCGGGTTTGAAGATGGACCACCGTTTCCACTAGGCGAAGTAGGACCCGCGCCAGAACCCCCGCTCGGATTTGAGCCCGATGGAGAGTTGTGTACTGGACCAGCACCGCCAGCGCCACCATTGGGTGAAGTCGTCGGCGATCCTGGGGCAGCACCTCCTATTCCACCACCAGGACCCGTATTGAAAGTCATACCACTAGGCAGTCGGCCCTGAGGCTGTTGCGTTTTGTGACCAAACTGACTAACCAGCTGACTTATGTCCGCGCCAGGTGGAGGGAACACTTCTCCCGGTTGAGTGACCACTGTTTGAGCAATACCACCAATAGCCAGCGAGATAACCTCGGGCGGCGAAACTGTCGCAGGTAAAGGTTGAGGGCCGGCACTAGCCCAACCGTGAGCTTCATTGTCGGAGCTGTAACAAGTGAGGGCACTGTCGCCACCGCAGGCTTGCTTAGCATCACCCATGCATGGAATCGAACATACGGAGTCGTCAAGGTGTTGTGTGCCGTTAAGGAAGTTTCCGCAGTAGCAGCTGTCGCCGCCTTCTGTTCCTGCCATGAGATAACCACGAGCCATACAATGTCGAACACATCCCTCGTTAGTAAGGGGCCCTATATTGGTATGAGGTCCCAGACTTAGTGCTTGCTGATCAGGTTGGTCAGCCCAGCAGCCGCAGTAGCCCCAGCCTGAGGCTGCTCCAGGACTCTTGGGGCTAGGTTGGGCCGCGCCTGTTCCTGTAGGGTGGGTTGGGTTCGATCGAGAAGTGGTAGATCGGGGAGTTGTAGACGACGTCGTGCTAGCGCTATTGGTAGTCGGTCCACTGGAGCTTGCACATGTTTCCGAAGCGGGAGGTGGCGTCGGTCCAGGAACACAAAACCAACCTCCATCACAATGAGCGCAAGGCCACCCGAAACCGCAAGGGGCAGCTTGTGCCGGTGTTTGTGGTGGCGGACAGAACCATCCATCAAGGCAGTCATGGCAAGTATAACCTGATCCAGGACATGGCCCTTGAGCCCCATTGCCTCCTGGAGGAGATGTTGTAGTTGGGCTACCGGCATTAGGACAATGACAAGTCGAAGCCGGGCATGTCGGACAAGGTGGAGCCGTTGGACATGGCTTTGGAGCGTATACAGTAAGAGTGGAAGTTTCGCCAGCTCTGTACGGCCACGATTGTTAATCACGTACGATACCTTAAATCAGATAGACATCATCAGGATAAACTCACAAGAAAACTGTTTCGGTCACGGCAGACGGACAATCTTCTAGTACGAGAATTAGCCTCTCGAGATGTCTAGCGAATTACAACTTAAAGAATGTCTGATAAAACCTACCAATAGAAACTGTTGTCTTAGTACTTTCACCGCCTTGAGAACCTTGAGTATTAGAGGTCTGCGAAATAGGTCCAGAAGTGATACCCTGGGACGTCTCAAAGCTCGAGCTAGTTGAAGGAACTATCGTCGGGGCTGTTGCCGTCGCTATCGGGGTAGATGTCGGTAACGGGAACAGAGTAGTTACGGATGCCTCCGTCATAGGACCTCCCGACATGGGACTTCCTCCCATAGGACCATTATCAACTACAGCCGAAGCCGTATCGCCACATATGCCAGCAATGGTAGAGAGGGTGCCGTTAACAACCACCGTAGCGCTGCATATAACGTCTTCAAATTGATTACCGACTAAGGAGGTATATCCCTTTGATAATCCCGTGATATCATCAAGAACCCAGTTCAGAGACTTAGAAGTGGTCTGGTAAGCGATACTAGCTGTGACTTGAGAGATATCTCTATCGAGGATACTACCGATATTCTCGACAAGAGCTGCAATATCCGTGCCAATCGTCTCGGGCGGTACAGCAAAGGTCAAGATCGGTTGGTCTGTTAGCAAGAAAGGTACACT
Source organism: Annulohypoxylon bovei var. microspora (assembly GCA_022836615.1). Taxonomy (NCBI): domain Eukaryota; kingdom Fungi; phylum Ascomycota; class Sordariomycetes; order Xylariales; family Hypoxylaceae; genus Annulohypoxylon; species Annulohypoxylon bovei. The sequence continues at coordinate 211,776 of MU405257.1, read as the reverse complement.
TTCTGATGGGTCGATACTAGACGAGTTTGTACTAGGCGCCGCACTGATTGAATCGTCGTTCATCTTTGGTATCGTTGTTATCAATGCATCTACTATGGGGTCTGCGATTTCACTAGAAGTTGTATCGGTGATATGCCTTGTACTGAGACCACGCTTCTCTTGGCGATCTTGTGTTCCGACATATTCGGCGATTGACTGTTCAAACAATGTGTAGTCCTCCACCGACAAGTTACGTTTCTCGTATGTCGCATTGGCGAAGCTGGTATTGAAATAAATGACGGCAAGGAAGCCAAAGCTGAAGGCACAGGCAATGGTAACGAGTAAGGGCCTCGCTATGCCTTGAGACTGAGAATGTGAAGATATCATTGGAATAGAATAGGGTCCAAAAGCGTCCAGTTCAAAATAGTTGGGCCAAAACACAAGTCCAAAAACTCCAAAACGAGAATGGCTTGAGCTATGAGGACTAAAAAAGAGTGACGAGGTTGAAGAAAAGATAGTATAATATAGACTCAAAAGAAAAAAACACTTAAGTGTGTATATTGGCCGTCATGACGTTTGCTCTTGCTACTTCATTACTTGATACCGGTATAGCAGGAAGCACCTGAGTACCTACACGACTAGGAAGAAGTAGCAACCCGATAAAATGCATCATGATTGCTAGTAGATATGCTACATCCTTACTCTTTCTTAGTAACTTAGTTCTAGGGGGCTCAAAGCTTACCTCATATATAAACTAGCAAGTCCTACTTGCATATAAGTTCGATATTAAGAGACGCTGCCCAGATGGACAGTTGCTCATGCAATATCAATTAAATCCCAAGAATTGCACAATGCACCAAGTAAAAAGAAGAGTTCAGAAGAGTTCATTGTCAGAATGTAGCTGCCATTTTTGCTGCCCTAGTCTGATGCCTGCCTACCTGGCACCGATGCAATTAGAAATCAAGAACGAATCCACGCCGAATGCCCAGAATTCCGCATTTAGTATTTCTTTCCTTCTCGGAGAGTATCCGCGTACTCCTCCAACGGGCTTCGGATCAGCTTCGTCTCGGACCACAGGTTGGGCGTCAAGAATCCGTAAGAGTTAGAGATGGCAGCGAAGGTGGCCTTCAGTGTGTTCTCAAGGGTCTTGGTGGAACCAGATGAGGAAGTGTAAGCATCCTCGATACCGGCAAGTTGTAGAAGACGCTTGACGGCGGGGGATGCGACGATCTGGGTACCGCGGGGAGCGGGGATAAGCTAGAGAAAGCATTAGTATTGAATCATCATCTAAATATTTTATTGGTGCCTTTAACATACTCGGACAGTGACGGAACCACACTTTCCGCTCTCCTTGACGGGCAGAGAGTGAGGGAGACCGAGGTTGGTACCCCAGTAACCACGTCGAACGGGGATGACGCTGAGCTTGGCGATGATAATCGCAGCACGGATAGCTGTAGCGACTTCCTTGGAGGTCTTGATACCAAGACCAACGTGACCCTCGGAATCACCAATGATGACGATAGCCTTAAATCGGGTTCGCTGACCGGCACGGGTCTGCTTCTGGACGGGCTTGATCTATATTCGGGATTCATATTAGCATTCTGACTTGTATGCATCTCAATCCGCGCAAAATTTTGAAAGGGAATTTTTGTGAAAATTTCGGATTTCTCATGGGGAGCGTCGTACCTTCATGACCTCGTCCTTGAGCTTGGGTAGGAAGAAGTCGACGATCTGGAACTCCTTGATGGGCAGAGAGTGTAGGTAGATCTCCTCCATGCTCTTGATCTTGCCAGCCTTCACGAGACGGCCCAGCTTGGTAACGGGCATCCACTCCTTCTCGCTGTCCTTTGCACCACCACGTCGGCCACGGCCTCGGCCACGACCACGTCCACGATCACCGCCTCGGTCACCTCGCGAACCAAAACCACCACCACGGGCACCGCCTCGGTCAGCCATATTGTATTATTGTTCGGAAGAGTGTTGGCTGTTGAATGTTCGTTTGTAGAGTATAGTGCGCAATGCGAAGCTCCCGAATTGAGCTTTTCGTGGTCGCGAAATTGAGGTTGACGAAATTCGAAGTTGGGGAATTTTTACGGAGGGGCCAAATAATAATTTTGGATTTTACACCTGAGTTTGTGGGAAACCAGACCCCAGCCGAAATGGTCTGTGCGCGACACACTCGGATAAGAAGATAGCATGTACCAAAGTACTTTACCTATGATAGCTTCATTTTTCAAAATAATACCTATGCATATAACGATTCTACCATCATAGGATTCTATTTTAAAAATAGCACCATAGTATTTAGGGACTTCTCCCTATTGTTCTTTAACTACCTAAGTAGGTAGGTAGGTCTTTAGAATTAGTTATGTTGATGTTTGTGAATACCTGATAAGTTAGAAACCTCATAAGAACATAGTGGAGGAATTATACCAAGCAGCTTAGAACTTAGAACTTAGAACTTACTACATCACGATTTGTATGTACCACAATCATGTAAACATCGATTCTTGTTTACCATTTTATGCTCTAACGCAGTACGCCAATGCAGAGTTCATAACCTAGTCCCATGTCGTCGTAGCCGTGAATACCTCGCGGTTGCACCGTAAAGATCTAGGTCATATTTACACAATACAGGAATTAGAATTTTGGTACCTGAGAACAATCCTGGCCCAAATTGACTGTCCCAACACTAAGTGGAGTAAACCATGTAAAATCATGGATGTTTGATGCAAATGATGCATATGATAACGAGGTGTGCATAAAGGGTGTAGGTATTTAAATCGACAAAAGCACAACGAAGTCCTGGAAAAGGAGGGTATCTCATCGTCATCCTGTCTCCGATCCACACCACTACCCCCTATGCCTCCTATTCATCCTTGCGAATTAATGAATCTGAGGCATTGACTCGTTGTGCCCACTCACTGTTCATATATTAGTACCTAGGTAACGAGGACAAACGGGCTTATAAAATAGGGCGTTGACTTACGTCCAGCTACCATCGTAGACCCTTCGGGTCTCAGGGGAACCGTAGCCTGCCTCTTCAAGAGCAGTATCGATGACAACTGCTGTCACTCCCGTACCGCAAGTTGAGATGATAGGCTTTGACGGATCCACCCCCTTCTCCTTAAATAACTTTTGTAACTGTTCTTTTGGCAAGAATGCTTTCGTCTTAGGATCAAGAACGGCAGTGAAAGGGATGTTGATGGATCCCGGCATATGGCCAGAAGAGAGACCCTCTCGGGGTTCGGGGTCCTTGCCAGTAAATCTGCCATTAGGTCTTGCATCAATAATCTGAACACCCTCGGCGCCTTCTTTGTTCGAGTCTAAAGCGACCTCTCGCATTTCTTCGTAGCTTATGACTTTAAACTCGTCTTGTTTCGGAATTAGGTACGGATTGCACTCCACATTGTAGAGTTCGCCAGACTCGGTGGGATGTCCTTCCTCCACCCATAGTTTGAAGTTGTTCAAGACATGTACCTTGGGGTGGCCAAATACTCTAAGAGTCCAGCCCACTCTTGGCGCACTGAAAATTCCTAGCTCCTTTGAATCATATACAACCACCGTATCTTCCTTCCGGATGCCGAGGGAACTCATCGCTTCAGCGAATGTCTTGGGACTTGGAAGCATATGAGGATATGGGCTTCGCTTGTCGATAACTTTGTCGAGATCGAAGAAGCGGGCCTTCGGTATTCGCGTCTCTCGGAAGACATCAATACCTTTTCGTTCGTCATTTGGTAAAAACCAGGCGGCGCATAGAGGAACAACTCGGGGTTCGGTACTGATGGGTGATGGCGGGCTTTTCTTAAGAGCTTCTGCTAACTCATTGGGTGTGACTAGGTAGGAAGAGAGATTTCGACGCAGCTCTATAAACCCGATTTGGCATCTCTGAAAGCTTTGTCGTGGACGGAAGGCTCTTGTGGAGCGGAATATACCGAGCGTGGCCATAGCTAGACCGCTCAATGGGTAGCTCTTTTATGTGGTTTATGCACGTAAATGCGTAGATGTCGATCGTGAATATCCGTATTCGGGTATGGTGACTTCAAAGACAAGTTTTCTGTTTTGTCGCCGCCCAGAAAGGAGGTATCTAGATCAGTATGTCGTCCGGAATGGCGGTTGAGCAATTCTGATTGAGCAGAACAAAGTGATGTTCGGATGAACGAATGATTTTTCAATTTGCTAGAGAGCTTATGAAATTGTGAAGTGCGGGGTCTTTATTGAGTACCTGTAATCGTCACTTCCTTTGTCGCATCCAATCCTCTAAGAGAGTAGGCACTTGTATGTAAACAAATCATGGGTGGTGAGGGTGTGGATCCCCGATCTGAGGGTTTCCGCAGCAACGCTTGGACCACCTGCGGTGGCAAGCGTGGGCTGCTGAGATAACCTCAGATCGCGTGTAAATTTAATTAATTATGAAACCTAGATTAATTAATAATTGATTATATGAGTTTATTTTTATTAATATAAAATAATGTTTATTATATATAAATGATATTCCGTATAATTAAAAGGCTTGAACGCATAAATAATTATTTACGTAAATAAAACATTAATAACGTAAATTAATTTATTTTTATATTTTTTTTTTATATTTTTATACCTTTTATATTAACTTTCGAAATTATATTTAAAAGCTTTAATTTGCTTAACGAATTAACCGGTAAAATTAAAGGTAAAATTAAAAGTAAAAATAAAATAATAATAAATATTTTTAACGTTATTAAAATTTTTAATATTATTAATTTTATTAATTTTTAAAAGAATTATAATAACTTAATTTATTAAATCCATTTACGGCTTAAATTATTAATTTTTAATTAAATAAAAATTAACGAAAATTTAAATAAAAATATAAATAATTAATTTAAATATATATTTAATTTAATAATAAATTTTACGATAATTATAATAATAACGAAAACGGTTTAACCGTTTTTACACCATATTAATAAAAATTTAATATCGGATTAAAATTAAATTAAACCGTTAAACTTATTATTATATAATTTAAATAAATTTTTAAATACCCGTTACATTAAATGGTATAATTTTAATTTATAATCGTTTTTATATTTAAAATAACTTAAAAACCGTACATTAAATGAACGTTTTTTTAATAAAAAATTTAACTTTTAAAAAATTAACATTTTAAACGAAACTTAAATTAATTAAAAAAGAAAAGTTAAGTAAATTTAATTAAAAGTTATATTATTTATTAAGGTATATAAATTCTTTAAATATAAAAAAAAAAAAAAAATAATAATATTTTTATTATTAAAATTAATATAAACGGATTATACCGTTTTAAATAAACTTAATAAAATATAAAATAAATTAAAAGTAATTTTAATACTTTATTTTTTATAAATTATAAAAAATTTTATAAAATTATTAAATAATTTTTAATAAATAATAATTTACGTATAAACGTAAAAGTTAACTTAAATTACATTTTTAAAAATAATATTTTAAATATTAAAAAAATATTACATATTTTATAATTTATTTATTATATTTATAACCTTATTACCGTAATAAAATAAAAGTTTTATAAACTTTATAAAAAAAATATAAAAAGCTTTTTATAAGTTTTTTATATGCATTAAAAACTTATATTAAAATTATAAAATATTAATTAATTTATTACGCATTTACGCATTAAATATATGGTTATTATTTCACAATTAAATCGGTTTTTTAAATATAATTTAAATAATAAAAAAAACAATATAATAAATAATTTTAATTATTTAAATATTAATTAAAAATAAAATATATAATATACCCGTAATAATTATTACATTTTATAATATAATAATACTTTTTTATAATTTATAAATATTAAAAATAATAATAACTTAATTAAATATAATTTAATTAAAACCTTAAAATTTAATAAAAATAATATTAATAATAATATAATAAATAATAATATTAAATTTTAAATAAAATAATCGATAAATTAATTTAATTAAAAAAAAAGCGGATTTATAATAAAAACATTTAATAATAAATGTTTTAATTATAATAAAAAAAGTTATTAAATAAAAAATTATATTTAAAAATTATATTTTTTTTAAAAAACCTTAATATATTTAATAAAATTTAAGAAAGTTACGTTAAAAAGCACCTTATTTAAAAAAAATAATAACGATTATTAAAAATTTAAAAAAAAAAGTTTAAAATGTTTATAATAAATGGAAAAATAAAAGTAATAATAAATAAATCCATTTTATAAAAAACGAAAATAAAAAATAAAATTAATAAAATTTAATAAAAGCATTAATTAAATTAAATATTAATTTAAAGCTTGTTAATTTATTTAATAATTTTAATAACGAAAATTAAAATAATTATATTTATTTAATAAAAATAAATAATGGTTTTAAATTATTACCACATAAAAATAAATTAATTAAAAAAGGATATAAAAAGTAATATAATTTTTTTATAATTAAATTAAACGATAAAAAACATTTCATAACCTTTTTTAATTATAATTACGTAGTTTATTACATTTTATAATTTTTAATAAAAAATTTATAAAAATACGAAACGAGGTAATTATTTACCATAATAAAAATAAACGGTTTAAAGTTATATATAATAAAAAATGTTATTATTATAATAAAATTTAAAATTAAAAATAAATATAATGTTTTATTTATAATGTTAATAAAAATTATTTTAAATAAAACGTTTTTAAAAAACCTTATATTTAAAAAAAATATATTTTATAAATAAAAAATTTAATGTAAAAACAAGGTAAATAAAAAAATTATTATATTATAAAGATATAAAAGAAAACTTACTTTAAAACCAATTAATAAAGTGTTAATTAATTACGTATAAAAATTAATTTTTAACGTTTTTTATAAATTTAAATTATAATAACATAAAAATACATTTATTATAAATAATATAATTAACGTTTATTTAAACATTTATATTAATAAAATATTTAAATTTTTTAACGAAAAAAAATAACGAATAAATATAATTATAAAAACATAATATTATATCGATATAAATGATTTTTTACTTATAAAACTTTTTTTAAAAAAATATAATTTATAATAAAAATAAACGTTACATAAATTTATTAAAAAACATAAAGGAAAAATTATTTAAAAAAATAAAAATCTTTAAGTTTTATTATTATTATTTACCTTTAAAAAAGCATTTAATTAAACGGTTATATTAAATAAAATAAATTTAAATATAATTTAACGTTTTTATTACGATTATTAAAAAATTAATAAATGTATAAAAAAAAACGCGCATTTATTACTTAATATTATAAATTAAATTTAAAAAGTATTAAGTTATAAATAATACGCTTTTATTAATTTAAAAAACAAGTTTTAACATATATTTATATACGAATTATACCGCGAAAAAACAACTTTCGTAACTTTATTCGGAATATACGAATAAATAATAATATTATTCGGCTTAATAAACGCTTTAATAACGTTTTAAACACTTATAAAAAAAATTATAATTTTTTTTATTAAATAATTAATTAAATTATTAAATAATATAATAATATAAACCGATATAAAAAAATAATTATATAAATAATTTTTAATGGTTTTTAAACGTTTTATAATATACGACATAATTATTAATACTTTTAAGTTTTAATTTTTCGTTAAAAAAAAAGTTTTTTTTAATTTTATTATTTTTAAAATTAACATTAAAGTAAACTTAATTAAAGTGGTAATAATTAAAAATCATTTTAAATTTAAAACGATTATATAAATTAAAACGTTTATTAATATAATAAATTATTTTAAACATTTAATAAAAAATTATTTAATAATAATAATTTTATTAATAATTTTTACGAATAAATTTAAGGATAAATTTATTAAATTAAACGTAAAAACGATAATAATATAAAAAAAAATTCGTGATTTAATTATTATTATATTAATAATATAATAATTTAATTAAAAATTATTTTTAATAATTAAATTAAACATTAATAAATTATATATTAAAATAATTTTATTTTAATTATATTTTCATAATAATTAAAACGTTTTATATTTAATAACTTATTTTTTTAAAAAGCTCACGGATATATAAACACATTATTTAATTTAAAAAAAAAAATTATTAAAAATTATATTATTATTATAACATTAATATTATTAAGTAAAAGGAAGAAAAATTACGGTAATTATAAATTATAAATTGTTTAAGCTAATTAATACCAAGATTAAATAACCTGCTAAGATTATACATTTCTTAAATACTATTAAATATTATAGTATACAAATCATTTATTGCCCTAGTAAAGCTTACGTACTGGCAGATTACCTATCCAGACCTCCCGATTTAAACCCAACCAACAAAGCCCTACCAACCAACAAAGACGAAGCAGTAACAAAATCCATTCGATACCCTCACGAGCTTAATCGATTAGACCTTTAAGCAATCTACGAGCACCTATCATAGGGAACAGACCTTCCAGCGGTAATAAAAAAGGAATGGGTAGAAAAACATTTCGTCAGGCACCAGGATCAGTTATATAAGATCTCGAAGCACACCAGAGCACCCAGAGACCCCCCACATGCGACAGGAACGGCAACTAATGCAACGAATATGCAATTTGTACCAGAATACGATGATATAACTCGCCAGCTGACAAGCATATATCACAATCGAGGATATGCTACGGTTAGAGTGATACTCAGGGAAGTAGCAAAGTTACTTTGGCACCCTGAGATAACGTTGGCAGCACATTAGGTTATAGTTGAGTGTCCCTCCTGCCAACTGATGAAGAAACCAGATACGTTGTTACCGAATCTACAGCCGATACACCCCCCAACACCGCTCACGCGTTGGGCAATCGACCATACGTTCCTGAAACAAACGGCGATACTGGTGGCAGTCGAGTACGCTACCGGCTGGGTGGAAGCTGAAGTGGTACCATCAGCGAAATTCGTTGACTGTATCCCACTACTTATAAGGATCGGAGAAACGTTTGGCTATCCACGGGAATGGATATCTGACAATGCTCAGAATTTCGTCGGCCACGAAGCTGTGAACTGGACCCAACAGCACGGTTCCACCGTGAAACCAGTCACTCCCCTACGCCCTAGAGGCAATGGCAAAGTAGAAAAGGCTAATGATGACCTAAAAAGGATTATGCTCCGAAAGCATTAAGCGAATCCCACAATTACGAACCTACCTAATCTACTCCAACAAGCCTTAACTATCTATAACCGTACTACCAAACCTGGCAGCTACAGCAATTTCTTCTTAATGTTTGGTACGCAACCCCCTCAAGATCAACCACCTACCGAGTACGCCAAATATACTCACAAACCAACCAAGGAGGAAGAGGCCGCAACTCAGAAGCAACTGGCAATACAGCACAAGGCTCTTATGGCCCATAGTTATTACAATGGTATGAAGATATTTCAAGAATAGGTAAAAGCGTATCTATAGGAAAAGAAAGGCTTGATACATACCTACGTTCTCGGGGACTGGATGCTAAGGATACGGCAACAGGCAGGTAAATATAAGCCGTATTACAACGGCCCGTAGGAAATCTATCGTTACCATCAGAGCAATACCTACCAGCTACGTAGCCCAGGAGGGTTGATGCTCCCCAGCAAGTATAACGGCAGCAACCTGTTCCCGACGTACGTGGACGACGGCCACCCCGTACGGAGCCTGTGGTATACAAGCAAACGGATGCTTAAACAAGACCGGCGGCGGCTGCAAGAAGGATTACGTTTGTGATGATTACGGATAATCATAATGGAGGAGGAGAGTGGTGTGGATCCCCGATCTGAGGGTTTTCGCAGCAACGCTTAGACCACCTGCGGTGGCAAGCGTGGGCTGCTGAGATAACCTCAGATCGCGTGTAAATCTAGCTAATTATGAAACCTAGATTAATCAACAATTGATCACACGAGTTTACCCTTACTAGTACAGAATAACGTCTATTACACATAGACGATATTCCGTACAATTAGGAGGCTCGGACGCACAAGGGAACGAACCGCAGATAGAGTTTGCGATAGCGTGAAGTGTAAAATCTCCAATCTCCAATTACCAATAGCCCTGTAGGTTGCCGATAAGCAAGGTTTACCTGGCCGAAAAAGGCGCCTGCCATACATGAGATTGTAATGGTGGGGTACATTTTGTTAGCATCGGGTGCGGTGCCGGGCTAATGCATATATCGCGTGCACACATGATGGTTTGCTGCATAAATGTAGGTTTAGTTTGAGCTACCTAGTGGAATTGATTGGGGATTACTGTGATGGTTTTGTTACACTACAAATAACAATCATACGCCAGCAACACGAGAATAAGGCATCAAGAACCCATTCTAGATTCACTAGTTTTTGTTCTTGCTCTTGATATTCTCCAGTGAACTAAATATCAGGCTTTTTCAAAGAATATACCCTCGCAATGAAGGTCAAGATCAAGGAATGGAATGCGGTTGCGACATGGAGATGGGATCTTCCAGAAGACGACGTGTGTGGTATTTGTCAAGTCCATTTTGACGGAACGTGCCCAACTTGCAAATATCCTGGAGACGATTGTAGTCTTTGTAAGCAATGATTGATCCTTCGTATTTCTCCTATACTATACGTAGCTATTGAACTGACCTCTTTTTAGTATCAGGAAAATGCGGCCACAACTTTCACATGGTTAGTGTTTTAAGCAATGTGGCTTTTTGGGAGATTGAACAAGCTGACACCGTGAAAAGCATTGCATCATGGAGTGGATAAAGCAAGACTCAGCCAAAGGACAATGCCCAATGTGTCGACAGAGTGAGTTGAAATACCCTTGCTTGATGGTGTTCTTATTAACATATCATACAGAATTTGAATGGGGGCCAGAGACTGGAGCACCTCAGGAACCGACTGAAGAACAGCAAGACACAATAGTTGAGGATCAGTGATGACAAAATTCAAGCAATGCCATATGCTTTCGACCTTAATGGTTCTTCTAGTTTCTATAAGTTATTCTATGCTTATAGTTAATAGTCTTTGTACATAGTGTTTAACTTGCGACGGAATCTGGTGGGCGAAAGTAAGTGACCTCCACAACACCATCCCTCAAATAATATGATTAACCATCTAACATGTATAGCATGTGGCATTTGTCCACGGTGATAGTTGGAGCTTGCTCATGCATCTTTTGCCTATTCGCTTCAAATCCAATGTTCTCCACGACGAAGCTTGTCCCTGCATATGGCATCTCTTACCGAAAAATGCCAAGCCTCTAAGCTTCCTGTTTCCCCACATACAGATAAGATAGAAGCTTCAAGGCTACAAATACAGCTAAGGTTAGGCGAGCTAGGCTTTCTCTTAGGTGGGTACCTGGGGGAGGTATTGTACCACTTCGATGTCACTGCTTTGCAGCTTGCATGACACCACTCGGACACCTGCACCTGCAGTCTTCCAGTGATCACCTAAAGGTACTTACTTCGGAGCAAACCATTTAAACCGTTTGGGGCCATTTCTTTATCCATTAACTTCCCAACACATGGAGTCTTGGAGCCACGATGCGCCAGCCTTATTCTCAATATTTCCATCCTAATTGCTCTTCCATCTCTCTCTTACAAACAACCATCCTCATGACTCCCGGTTGTCAATCTTCGAGATGACGGAGCCTGCATCGGAACAACCGCAAATGGCGGATGCTTCCCACGACCACGACCACGATCATGACCAAGATCTCGATCCGCCTCCGTTTGCGCCTATCTTCACCCTCGTGAATAACACATCGACGCGTACAACTCATCATCCACATGTGCGCTACATCTTCAGCGACGATGATCCAGACATCCTAACCCAAGCATTAGCCGAACTTGATCCCGGTATCAACGAATCCACCTCCGACCCAGCCCTGAGGCACACTAGGGCCATGATACTGGAATTAGAATCCGACTCTAGAGGCGGATACAGCGTTGCTTGGGCCTCGAGTTTGTCGTCATCGTGGGCGGTGCTGGATACTCAACTGAGTAACATACCCGCAGCCTCATCAGATGGGAGCAATGATGGCAACGAAGGCGGGGACAGCAGTGGCCGAGCTGATCGTCTCATGTTGCGGATCGAGGGTATAGAAACCAGCGCTCTAGGCTCGGAGGGCGGGACATCTGGGGAAGCAAGCAGACTCGGCTCCGGCATCGCGAGTGGCGGTGGAAGCGGCCATCATGACCGTGAAAGAGTAGACGGCGAAGACTACGCTAATATTGTGGACAAGTTTGAAAGACGGATGACCACGTTACGGAAGATCGTCGAAGCTGGCGAGGAGAGACGACGAATAATCGCTGCGGCATATACCACAGAGCACATGCAAGAAGGAATAGAAGGGGGCAACCCGGTGTATTGACGGTGTTAAGGGAAACTAAGCTCTGTCCGACATGGAGCTTGGACTATTACGTTTACCTACAATATGTTGCACTGTTGGGCTATCTCTGAATGATTGAAACGACGACTAGAGTCGGATTGGTACCACCGACCTCGAGACCACGAAGAATGTTTATTAGGAACACAGAACTGTAGATCGTTACACCGATCGGAAGAGTGTCGTACGGAACTACGAGGTTTATGCTACGTGTCATGTGGCTTGGGCACATTGAAGAAAGTTTTAACCTAGACAGTCCTTGAGTTACTAGTGAGGACCTATGCATTTACACTAATTCCATAATGTTGGACACTACTACGAATTCTCGAGAGGCGTTCGATATGTTAAATTTGTAACCGACACGACATGCATTACGTGGATGATATATGGTTCATTGAGTTACCTTGTAGCTAGTGCTAAGGGGTTTCCTAGGGTGCAATATTTACAATTTAGCTGTTTGTTTCTAGATCTTCGGTATTCCATACACACTAACCTGCCTCCTTACCTATTAGCCCGATATTTATAGTCAAATGCCAGGTGGTTACCCAGGATATATTAGCATTTCCCCTTGACTCTGTCGGCTTGTCTTCTCCTGATTTAAGATGGCGTGGGAATAAGGCCATAAGTGGTGATACAAATAATTTATAAATGCCCCTAATGTGTAGTCAGTGAGAACCTAAGAAGCTCTCGGTTAGTGATACGCTGTGATGTGACCGCATGGTATGGGGAGACCGGTGTCTCTGTGTAGCTCAGCTGTCACCTTGGATGCATATGTAAAGTAATGTGAACGATCTTATGGTACTAATGATGAACCATGTTCCAATAAGCTCCGCGGTGCTATCATATAATAATATATATTCATATTGGAGAGACGTAGCACCATTAAAACAAGTCATTGAACTATTAACGACAAGGTCGGCTATTATAGCAAACACGAGCTTGTCGCCCTTAACTACATACCTAACAAGATATAAATCGTCCGAAGTAGTCATTTCGATGACCTAGTTGCCGGGCTAGGTACGGCTAAGCTATCACTTTAGCAAGTCAGGGGTTACATACATATTATGAATCACGATAGGAGCCGATTTGCTATATCCACTTCGCACTTCGCATTACACTTAATATATTTGCCAATTAAGTTAAACTTGGAAGTGATACCTGTCAAAAACATTCATCAAAACTTAGAGGCAACCTTCGAACATAAATATTTGCAAATCACTGTTTCCCAATGATTCCCAAACAACCTCGCAAGATCTGAGCACGGGCAAGCACGACGATCCGATTCACCCTTGGCGTTCTGTTTTAGGAACATACTCAGACTGTACGTAATCGGTAGTCGACGATACGACGTCAAGCTTGCTTGTTCGGCTCGCATGTAACACGCGTCTTCCCCCTCCCCCCGATCCGCTCCCATCCCCTGACCGGGTCCCTCAGCAACCTTAGCAAACTAGCATCGGCCAGCCAACCACCTCTCGTCCTTCGAGACCCCTTTGAAACGCCAACTTTGTAACAAGTCTGCCGCAGATTGCGAGGAACGCCACCAAAATACACAAGGCCATTCATACATACATTGAATAATTGGGCTCCCTCAGTCCCTTTGTTCGCATCAACGACAATTCGCTCTGTCAAACTCCAGCCCGAATAAATCCATTGAAATAGCGATCTCCCGGCCCTTTCACCGCTGAGAAAAAAGCTTGGCATTTTAATCTCTATCTTTTTCTCAGATTCCTTTGTTTCTTCATCCCGTTCTTATTCGGCAGGGTCTGGACCGGCGATCGCAGTGCAGTGCATTTTATTTTCTACCGCTCTGGATTTTTCACTTCTAATACGCCTATTACTATTCCGTTCTACTGTTAATTTACGATTGCGATTGTTATCATTCGGATTGATTCGAGACTGAAGGCAGAGAAGCTATCATCATGTTTGGGAAGACTCGCATCCCGGTGTACGCACCGTCGGCGGACACTTTGGCGCGCCGTCAATATGTCGAGGAGGAGAACGGTCGTCTTGTCTGGTTCTGGTATACTCGGGTACGTATTTGAACACCACCACCGAACCCATTTAGATTGGATTAAAAGCATATCACTAACGCCACATTGCAGACGGGCGTCATCGTCAAATGGTCTGTATTCCTCGGCATCACCGTACTCCTAGCGCTGTACCTGGTGCTTGGTCGCATGCACGCCAAGAAGCGCGTGAACAGAGGGCTGAAGCCGATGGCCTACCATGGCGTATGTATTTCCCCTATCCTTACCCATTTCCCTTTTCCCCAAGATCCCATCCACCTATTCCCCCAACTCCTGAAATCGATAAATCGATCAACGGCCAAAACTACCTAAAACTAACCAACCCAATACAGTGGCTCCTCTCGCGCCAAGAAAAGGCCGGCGTCGACCCGCGGTACGCCTGGCCCCAGGCCACGTACACCAACTATCCGGCGGCGCCGGGCTACGGCGCGCCCCCGGGCGGCGCGTACGGGATGCAGGCCATGCCGCCGCCAGTCTACGACCCCAACAACCGGCCGCCCATGTACGAGGGCGGCGGCCCGCCGCCGATGGGAGGCTCCAAGGTCGACCCCATGCAGACCGGCGTCACCGCACCCGCGGGCGACTTCGCGCCGCCTCCCGGACCGCCACCTGCCGCGCTGAGATAATCAGACGGCGGACGTTGTTATTGAGGATTCGGTTTGCACGGGGAAAGGGAAGGGCGGGGGCTGTGTGTACGATGACGGGACGTGTGATGTGACCCCGAGGGCCTGGTGAGCTTGGTACGGGACAGACTAAGCAAGCAAGCACTAGATAGGCGGGCAAACAAGCATGGACGAACTGTTGTGCTGTACGATTCAGGACCAGAATGATGATACTCCTATTGCAAATCTACCTACGTAACATCCCCCATTACCGACCGTGTTGCATTGCGTACTAAGAATATTCAAACTCCGAGTAGTGCCATTGTACGCCTTTATAGTAAATAATCGGTTAAAATAAGATGTCTCGCTCTCCGCCCGGGTATCTAGAACGAGCCAAACTCCGTATATCGTATATGTGTAACTCATTCCTTCCCTTCAGTCTACTTCCATCGCATCCGGGTCGTTGCTGTAGCTTGTTTCCATCCCACCGTGGTTCGCGAAGCCGTTTACCAAACCATCGAGGTTCCCATTCAGCATATTTACCGAATCGAATGTAGACGATGCGGGTCTGTTCGAGGTCGAAGACGAAGTTGCGGATGCAATTTCTTGCTCGCGCTCCTCCTTCTGCTTCTCCCTAACTCTCTGCCGCGCCTCGATGATGGCCTTTCGTACGCTGTCCTGCTCCTTGGGGACGGTCAGGGAGGAAGGCTCGCTGTAAAGGACCATCTGCATGCCGGCAATCTCGCCGTCCTTGTTGGCCAGCACGGAGGGCGGAATGCGGTTCTGCATGAGATGCTTCTCGATATCTGGCAAAAAGACCAGGCGGCCTTCGCCGTCGGACTCGCTCTCGGAGAGCTCGTCGTCGAGGTTGTAGATGTACACCTTGTGCTTCGAGTCGTCGAGCTGCATCGAGTCGTCCTCGGGGATCTGGGCTAGCGCGGTGCATTCGGTCGGCCTGAGCTGCGGGCTCTCGACCGGGACGTAGAGCTTCTGGCCATTCTTTTCTGCGGTGGGAAAGAATATGTTGGTGGTGTGTTTCTTGCAATCGGCGTGGGGTGGGTGGATGTCTATCGAATGGAAGTAGAACACTTACCAAGGTTGAGGAGACTCAGTCTCTTAGATAGCCTTTCATTGTCCTGAGACTCGGCTTTCCTCTTGCGCATCTTGCGCATACCTCCACCGACATCGAGATTCCACTGCTGGCTATGTTGCTGTTGGTATTGTCGTGGTTGTGGTTGTTGTAGAAAGTTCGAGTTCGAGTTCGAATAATAATAGTGGGAATCCGCATTGGAATTGGAGTTCGGATAATTGGATACAATGGAATCAGGTGGAAGATTGATCCCGGCAGCGGCAATGGCAGCGGTGTTAGCGGGGAGGTACATAGCCCTAGGATTGGCCTGTGAGAAGGTGGAAAGAGCGATTGCGGGAGAGCTTGGTCCAATTTTCAACGTCCATGCTTTCGATCTAACCTTCGAATTCCACTCTTATCGATTTCTTTTTCAACTACCACCACCTGGCAGCACCTAGATTGAGTGACTCTTTGTAAGTACCACGGTACCGTGTGCTGCTGCACTGAGTTGTAATCACCGACTTAATCTTTAAGATAATTGATTATTGATTATTCTCTCTTGTAACCAATTAGATGTGGGAATTCGAGATCCGATTGCGGTCGTAGGAGTTGGGTACGTATCATTGGTATCATAGGAGACGGATTTTAAAGTTTGGTTGTTTAGGGGTGTGAAGGCGAATGAAAATCCAATGCAGCGGACCGTCGCCGTTTATAGGCGGCGCATCATTGAGTCACGCTTGTAGAACGTTCTATCCTTTTTCTACACAACCAGCAGTACCTACCGCAAACATTCTTCGATTAACTTCCAAAGCTCTTTACTCCACAACAACGATCAAATTCAGACCCTCGTCTCGTCTATCACCATTTCTTTATTCTACTCGTACTTCTCCAAACTCATCTCGATTCTCGACCAACACAACCCACTACACCCACGCCATCATGGGCGACCCCAAGTGGACGGGCGTAGGGGTCCGTAAGACCTTTCTCGAATTCTTCGAGAATCGAGGACACACTATAGGTATGCGATAACACAACATCGCCACCCAGTATTCTTGGAATTTCAAAATTCATCTATACCAATATTTAGATTCATCTCTATATAACTACCAATTCAAAAATACTAATTTATCTCGTTTTTATCAGTGCCCTCATCGTCTGTTGTCCCTCACAATGACCCCACCTTGCTCTTCACGAATGCGGGCATGAACCAATTCAAGCCCATATTCCTCGGTACCATTGCGAGTACGGATGATATGTCCAAGTTGAAACGTGCCGTCGATACTCAAAAGTGTATACGTGCTGGTGGCAAGCACAATGTATGAGACCTTATGATTCGATCCTACCCTTGTATTTGACTAACAAAAACCTTGTAGGACCTCGATGAGTGAGTTTGGTGGTGGCCCCGGTTGAACGCTGCCAACACCCTTGACATTTGCTAATTGAACATAATAGTGTCGGCAAAGACAGTTATCACCATGTAGGCGCATGCACTTGGCCACCCTTCGTCTACAAAAACTAACTGAAGTCGTAGACCTTCTTCGAGATGTTGGGTAACTGGTCCTTTGGTGACTATTTCAAGAAAGAGGCGATCGAGTGGTCATGGGAACTCCTAACAAAGGTTTATGGGCTGGATCCCTTGAGACTATATGTTACCTATTTCGAAGGCAACCCTGCCATGGACCTCCCACCCGACCTAGAGGCGAAGGACCTGTGGAAGTCTGTTGGTGTGCCGGAAGATCACATATTGCCGGGTAACATGAAGGACAACTTCTGGGAGATGGGTGACCAGGGCCCCTGCGGTCCTTGCTCTGAGGTTCATTATGACAAGATTGGTGGTCGCAATGCCTCACACCTAGTCAACCAAGACGACCCCTTGGTCGTGGAGATCTGGAATAACGTTTTTATCCAATTCGACCGCCAAAAGGATGGCTCACTCAAATCCTTACCCGCCAAGCACGTCGATACTGGAATGGGTTTCGAGCGATTGGTATCGGCGCTTCAGAACAAGGACTCTAACTACGCGACTGACATCTTCGCCCCGCTCTTCGAGAAGATCCAGGAAGTTACGGGAGCACGACTATACACTGACAAGTATGGCAAAGACGATGTGGATGGCATTGACACTGCCTACCGTGTAGTTGCTGACCACATACGACTGCTCGCTTTCTCCATCTCCGACGGTGCTGCGCCCAACAACGAGGGAAGAGGTTATGTCGTCCGTCGTGTACTACGCCGAGGTTCGCGCTACGCTAGAAAATACTTTAACGCCGAGATCGGCTCGTTTTTCTCTAGGATCTTACCTGCGCTAGTCGACCAGATGGGCGAGCAATTCCCGGAACTTATTAAAAAGCAGCAAGATATTAAGGAGATATTGGATGAGGAAGAAGAAGCTTTCGCCCGAACGCTAGATCGTGGAGAGAAGCAGTTTGAGAAGTATGCGGCCCAGGCAGTCAACCGTGGAACGAAGAAGCTTTCGGGAGCAGATGTTTGGAGATTGTACGATACCTTTGGTTTCCCGGAAGATCTTACCAAGCTTATGGCCGAAGAGCGAGGCCTTGAAACCGACGAGAACGAGATCGCGATTGCCAGAGAGAAGGCCCGCGAGGCTAGTAAGGCGGTTAAGGAGGCGGTACAGACTTTTGCCAAGTTGAACGTCCATCAAATTGCCGATTTAAAGGACACTTTAAAAATACCCGTTCCCGATGACGAGCCAAAATTTAGCAGGGGCAACACGACTGCAAAGGTCCAGCTTATCTACACTGGCGCGGATTTTGTCAAGTCGACCAAGGATCTTCCACCGAATGCACCTTTCGGACTTCTACTTGACCGAACTAACTTCTACGCCGAGCAAGGTGGACAAGTCGCGGACATGGGAAGAATCGTTATCGACGATGTTGCCGAGTTCGATGTTCAAGATGTGCAGCAGTTCGGAGGATATATAGTTCACAACGGCTTCCTAATATACGGAGAGCTCAAAGCCGGTGATGAGGTTATCTGCGAGTACGATGAGCTGAGAAGACAGCCTATTCGCAACAACCACACTGGAACACATATTCTCAACCACTCCCTACGGGAGGTATTGGGTGACGAGGTCAACCAGAAGGGTTCGCTTGTTGACCAGGACAAGCTTCGGTTTGACTTCTCACACAAGGCAGCGGTTACTCTGTCCGAGCTAAAGAAGATCGAGCATTTGTCAAACCAGTACATCCGACAAAACTGCAAGATTTACTCAAAAGACGTTGAATTAGATATCGCAAGGAATATAAACGGCGTTCGCGCCGTCTTCGGCGAGACGTATCCGAATCCAGTGCGAGTGGTCTCAGTTGGTATCGACGTTGATATGTTACTCGAGGCGCCCGAGAACCTCGAATGGCGAAAGGTCAGTGTTGAGTTTTGCGGTGGTACGCACGTCGACCAGACCGGCATCATTAAGGACGTTATCGTCGTCGAAGAGAGCGGTATCGCGAAGGGTATCCGTCGTATCGTCGCATACACGGGAGCGGCCGCGTACCGTGCGCAACGCGAGGCCGAAGAGTTCTCTAAGCGCATCTCTGCCATCGACGCCCTACCGTTCGGGCCCGAGAAGGAGGCCGAAGTCAAGCAGACCACGGTCGACCTCAACCAACTCGTCATCTCAACCCTCACCAAAGAGGACCTGAAGACGAGATTCGCTAAGGTGGTCAAGTCCGTCGTCGATGAGCAGAAGAAGCGCCAGAAGGCCGAGAGCAAGACCGCGCTCGATACCGTCGCTGCGCACTTCGCCAAGGACGAGAATAAGGAGGCTAAGCATTTTATTGGACACCTCCCCATCTCGGCCAACGCGAAGGCCGTCGCTGATGTGGTGAACCACTTCAAGAGCAAGGATAAGACTAAGTCGGTGTACGTGTTCGGCGGCAGCCAGGACGAGGGCGCTGTCGTGCACGGCGTGTATGTTGGAACTGTAAGTGAAACGATCTACCAATCTTCCTCATTCTCAATCACTACCTCCAATTCTTAAAGGAGAAAGGGGAAATAGGAAAAATACTAATAAGTTTCATAGGACTTTGCGTCCCAAGGCGTCACCGCCGAGAACTGGGCCCAGGCCGTCAGCCAGGTCGTGGGCGGCAAGTCCGGCGGCAAGGAGCCTACCCGCCAGGGCCAGGGCACAAACGCGGATAAGATCGATGAGGCGGTCGCCGTTGCTGAGAAGTGGCTCGCTGAGAAACTGAAGATCTGAGGTTTTACCCGATTTGAGATTCATTGCATTCGGCTCTGTTCGGTTCGGTTTTGTGTACCATACCGCACCCTACCCCCTCGAACTATACTGTTGAGCTATACTGCTGAGTTAAGTTAGTACTACGCATAGGGCCTGGGTTGTCCTGGAGGTTGTTCCAGGTAGCCGGGCAGACGAGGAGAGGAATTAAATGAATGGATGTGATTGTGTCCGGAACCCTAACTTGTAACTGTAAAGAAGGAGCCAAGGGGGCGAAGTATAGGAGATGCGAAGTGAAGCGAAAATAAGGAGACTCTAAGAAGCCAAGAAGATGAGAAGCATAGGAAAGCAAAAGTCTCTGCTATAGATTCCAGGCTAGACGTTAAAATCCTTTCAGATAGGAGTCGCGACGGCTCGAGATACGCAATGCAATGGTATTTGTGTTTGCGATCTACGTGTTTTAGTCCATATGAGCTGAGCAAAATCGTGATAATTATATCCTAATAGGTGGGGTACCTGGCTTGTAAGTACGGGCGGTGTAGAGTCGATTTGTAAATTCTCCAGGCTACCTAGAATCCTAGATAGGTACCTAGTTAGGCTACACGGCAGTATATCCTACGTTTCTACTACTATCTAGGTACAATTCCGATATGCGAATGAAGTAGCCATATCAGGTAAGAGACAGGTAGGTAGGTAAGTATTTGCTTCTAATACCACGGGCGGCTTTCACCCGGCGATTTAGGTATATACCTACTAGGTGCCTATAAATGCTAGGTATGTATAAATAAACATATATACCACAACCATAGCTCGGTATCTACCCCCTCGAACCACGAGCGCGACTGCTTGCGCTTCCGATGCGATAAGACTGATCATATGTATCTAGTCCCAATTCTACACCATAACACCATCCCGATGCTTCGTCTGGTCTACCCAAGCCCAAGTCTACCTCCAACCACGCAGCTCGGCTAACCCTAGCATGCATGCATGACCTATGCAGGATATTCCATACTATCCCGTACCATACGGCCCTACACAGTAACCATCACACTAGCATTCCGATACCAGCTCAGCAGCGGGTTCTCGCCGCTGCGCGTCCGGGTGTCCTCGACGTAGGCCCAGCCGCGCATGAACTCCTCGTGGGTCAGGACGCGGGTCAGCTTGCCGGTGATGGCGCGGTAGACGGCCTCGACGACGCGGAAGTCCGTCGGGAACAGGATGTCGAAGTAGCCCTGGTGCACGAGCGGGGTGGAGACGGGGACCATGCGGCGCTGGAAGCGGGTCTGGACGACGGGGGCGCTGAGGCCGCGCACGGCGTCGGGCAGGGTGTGGAAGTCGCTCGTCAGCAGGCGGTGCGCCGGGAAGTAGCGCTCGAGGATGTCGAAGAACTGCATCAGCCGCGTCGGCACGTACTCCGGGTTCGACAGGTTGGGCGCGAGGGGGAGCAGCTGCCGCCGCAGCCAGCGCGCGGCGCGCGTCGTAGGGTAGGGTACCCGGTACCGCCCCTGCGTCGCGGCGTGGCGCACGCGCAGGTACCGCGCCGCGACCGGGTCCAGCACCGGCTCGTAAAACTCGTAGAAGTCGCCCTGCGCGTCGATCAGCACCGTGCCTTGCAGCGGCTCCTCGGTCTCGAGGTCGTAGCGCAGCACGTCGTGCGCGAAGTTGTCGAAGACCTCCATGGCGAGGAAGAAGCAGGGCGACGGCACGCGCTCGTCCCAGTCGAAGATGGACTTGTTGACGATCTCGACCTTGCTAAGGTGCCCCCTAGTCGCGGCGGTGGACAGCAGCTGCGAGTTCTGGAGGGCGGCGAGCGAGGGCGAGATCTCGATGATCTTGAACTTGGTGCGGTCGTAGACGGCGGGCTCGATGTCGCGGATGTAGTCCAGGATGTTGAGCATGAGGGTGCCGCGGCCGGCGCCCATCTCGTAGATGATGAGGTCGTGGTAGGGGTACGTGGTCATGAGGTAGTTGGACATGAGGTACCGCGCGATCGCCTCGCCGTAGAAGGGGCGGAACAGCTCCGTGGGCGTGTGCCATATCTGTCGCGTGTCGTCGATTCGGTTATCCCTGGCGTCTAGCGCATCTTCAAATTCAGTGTACCGCCGCCCGAGCTCGGAGTAAAAGCTCGGTTCGTCTGGTATAGAGTTGAAATCGAAGGGCTCCCCGGGGGTGAAGATGACGACTTGTTTCGAGAAGTATCCGTAGTGAGGGTTATATAGGCTATCTAGAAATAGCAAGTAAGCCTATTACGTCTTGATATATATATGTATAATATATGGCGTATATGCAAAAAGCAAACCTTCGATGAAGTCCCGCATCAACATCTTGACCTGCCGCGGCCGTTCCGATTTCGTCCTTAGACTATTCGCCGTCACCGTCGGGAAAGCCTTGTATTCGTCGGACATGTCGTGCGCGAATAGCTCGCTCCTCTGCTGCCAATGGGCCTCCTTATCCGGCAACCCTTTCTTCCCCCCTCTGACGGTATGCGGCCGGGTGGCCATGTGCCGCCTCTGCTCATGTTGTAGCTGATGGACTCGCCGTCCATATCGGAGGCAAGACGACAGGGTGGCGAGATTCCTCCTCGATTGGCAGGCCGGGTGTCTGAATAGCTGGCGGAAGAGTTGGGCCACGATCGGGGAGTCCATATTTGGACCCTTGTGACTCTTCGCTATTGTTCGTGGCGTGAGGAGAGATGCGTGTGGCTTGCGGGAAGCTTTTTTCGATGGGCGGTCGGGTTATCGCCGGCTTTACAGGGGGGGTTTGGGATTAAGGTTAAGCTGATTGGCGAGCTGTTTTATGCTTTTTTTAAGCTTCGTGCAAGGTACCTAGGTATTTTATGGTGGGATGGTGGGATGTGTTGCTATAATAACCAGAGCAGTAACACTCGAATTTTGTGACTGACGTATGTTGCACATATCATAAATGTACATAATTTTACTCTCAAATCAAGTAACAACATCGAAGTCACTTGATCGAAAGTAAGAATTACATATTCACAATTTTGACACAAAAAAAGAGATTATTCACATTCGTCTAGGGTTGGATTGAGATGGGTTGGAAACACGCAGGATCGACATAGCAAGTTGGCGGACGGAGCTCAGCAAAAAACCATGACTATGTCTCTAAGCGACCACCCGCGCGCCTACGGCACCGCCGCCGTCGCACTCGCCTTCATCTCCGGAGTGCTCGTGACCTTGGGGTTCAAAGACCTGTACCCAGACCTAGAGCGCCGGTTCCAGCAACGGCCGCGCCCGAAACCAGGGCGCGCATCAGACGCTCGCCGGCGATCTAGTCTCTTCTGGGGCCCCGTCGAGCTCGAAGACCACGAGTCGAAAGGCGTCACGGTGCCCGGGGCCTTTATCCCGCGCGATGAGGGCGTGAGCGACGGCATCGAGGGGTGCATCGGGCGGACGCCACTAATCCGGATCGCCAGCCTATCAGAAGCAACGGGCCGCACGATCCTCGCCAAGGCGGAGTTCCTCAACGGCGCAGGCAACAGCCCCAAGGACCGGGTAGCGCTGAACATGATCCAGGCCGCCGAGGAGGCCGGGCTCCTGGTGCCGAACCGCGGGGACACGATCTACGAGGGCACGGTGGGCAGCACGGGGATCTCGATCGCGGCGCTGGCGCGCGCCAAGGGGTACCGCGCCCACATCTGCATGCCCGACGACCAGAGCCTGGAGAAGTCCGACCTGCTGCACCACCTCGGCGCCACCGTCGAGCGCGTGCCCGTGCAGCCCATCACGTCGCCCCAGCACTTCGTCAATCTCGCGCGGCGCCGCGCGAAGGAGCATACCGAGTCTAGTGCCGACTCCAGCGTCGGGTTCTTCGCGGACCAGTTCGAGTCGCCGTTCAATTACCAGGCGCACATGCGCACTACTGGACCGGAGATCTACTACCAGACCGCCGGGCAGATCGACGCCTTCGTGGCCGGCGCCGGGACCGGGGGTACCGTCTCGGGCGTCGCGAAGTACCTGAAAGAGGTGGCCAAACTCACCAACCTCAAAGTCGTGCTCGCGGATCCGCAGGGGAGCGGGTTGTACAACAAGATTCGACATGGGGTCATGTATTCCTCCACCGAAAAGGAGGGGACGAGGCGGCGGCAGCAAGTAGACTCGATCGTGGAGGGAGTGGGAATTAACCGAGTGACGGAGAACCTGGAGGAGGGGCGCGACCTAATCGACACAGCGGTGCGGGTAACAGACGAACAGGCGTGCAAGATGGCGCGGTGGCTGGTCGAGCACGACGGCATATTCTGCGGGAGCAGCAGCGCCGTGAACTGCACCGCCGCCGTCGTCGCAGCCCTGAGCATGCCCGAGGGGAGCCAGGTCGTGACCATCCTCTGCGACTCCGGAACGCGGCACCTGAGCAAGTTCTGGAAGAAGATCGCCGAGATGGGGTTGGAGGACGAGCCTAAGTCGGATAACCTACTGACGCTGCTAGGCATCAAGAAACCGCGATGATACTATACCCGAGCAATTAGACCAAACAATACGAACAAATTACGAGACTACAATGAGACCACGACAAGACACGAGACAGACAATGCGAATAGAATCAGAATTTATTCGTATTACTAGAATAGAAGGGGGTGTATTCCTCAGCAAAATGCCTTGCCATTCATCTATTGCCCTAACTCCTCGCGTGAAACATAGCCGTTTGTTGCAAAATACACCTTGGCCGGTCGTCGACCAAAAAATCCCGAGACGCCTGCCATGAGACGCGACCACCCATTCTATGGCATGGTATGTGATGCTTATGAACCTCATGTACCTCATGAGAAAACCCCGTATCGACGTCGCTCATCTCGGAAGAAAAAACCCCCCAGGGTGAGGCAAAGATAGGTAAATAGGTTAGAATTGTAGGTAAGAATTTAAGAGAACTATGTCATGATTAGTAAGTTTGTACGCCACATATATTTTGAGCTTGGACGTAGAAGGGTAGGGATATATATAATCTCACCTTCCAGCGCTTTCCGCAGTTCATGCACTCGCAGAAGGTCGTCATCGGCTCGTCGGCGCTGCGGGTCTGGGCCTGCGTGTAGCTGACCATCTTCTTCTTGCAGCCGCCGCACTCGAGGCTGTCGCTGATGGACTTCTCGGCCATGGGGACCTGGGCCTTCTTCATGTTCTCGAGCTCGAGCTCGGCGTCGGCCTTGCGCTGGTGGGCGGACATGAGCTCCTTGGACGTCATCACGACGAAGCGCTCGGCGGCGATGGAGCCCGACATAACGTTGCGGCCGAGCTCGGCGTTGGTCTTGACCTTGAGGTTCTGGAACAGCGATCTTATCTTGTCCTTGTACTCCTTGGTCTCGCCCTTGTATGCCTTGAAGGCCGCGCGCTCGACCTCCTCCGCCCGCTGGATGACGTTATCCTCCGACTCGCGCGAGCGGTAGGCCAGCCCGTTGTACAGCAGGCCGATGCAGTTGTCGCGGACCTGGGAGCCCGTGATGTTGGTCTTGACCCCGTCCGACTTGAACGAACGCTTCTCCACGTCGCCCTGGTACGCCTTGTTATTGCCAACTAGGGGTTTCGGAGCGGGAGAGGCGGCCTTCGATGCGGGAGACACGGAGCCGACGGACCCCTTCTGGGCCTTAGCCGGCTGCAGGCCCTTTGCTCGCTTCTCGGCCTCGATGCCCTTTTTCCATTTTGCCACGACCTCGCCGGCGACCTTGGCGACTTCCTTGTTGGGGTTGCCTCGGAGCTTGCCAATAACGATGCCTGCCTTAGTAGTCTGATACAAGGTAGTTGATTAGCAGATATAAGTGAAACATATGTACATGAATGACGGCATTGGCAGGGGGGAGGAAAGAGCGTAGGCCAGGATGTTTTGGAGTAGCTAGCTATTTCGCAAGGTGAATCGCAAGGGTGCGAGGCGGGATAGGTATGTCTCAGAGGAAGGCAGCCATCAGGAAGACCGGGATAGACAACTCACGCGCAGCATTTCCTCGGTTGGCGAAGCAACTCGCAGCGATTCCATGATGGCAAGAAGGTTAGAGGCAGGCTCGTTGGACTGGGCGGCCTTGTGAAGCGCCTTGACGCGCGATTCAAGTTCTCGTTGATCCATTGCGGGCGATCGATATCTGAGATGATTCGAGTTGAAGTCGTAAAATCGTCGATAAGAAGAAGTCGGCGGTGGGTGGGGGGGATGAAGTCCGAACGATTGCAAGTCGGAGGTAGGTACAGGTTTTGTATTTTACAGATTGTCAGACAGTGGGTCAGCCCCGCGACAGTGGCGTGTAAGTGAATACCGTCCTTTCTAATAGTTCGATATGGTTTGGAAGGACCTTTGCAGGTCGGACAGACAAGGCTACGAAAGAGTATGAAAAAGAGATGAATGAATCGTCTTCAAAGCCGCGAACGGTCCCCTTGGGCAGCCGCGACAATCACTAAAGATATGCACGGACCATCCCTACATTCTACCGCCATTTAGCCGAACGATACCCACCGTAGGGGAATAACCATGCACTCCACACTCCACGATACGTACCCCACGACTTCCTTTGTTCTTTGTCAACCACGTGAGCTTCTAGGTTTAGAGCTTAAGATGAACGTCGATAAGAGCCAGCGGTTTTTATTTCTATCGAAAATTCCTGCTGATCATCTTTAATCGCTTTAAGGTTTGTACGTAAGCTAGATGCCACGAAGATCACATCAATCCTTCCAACGTCCGAATCCTTTCTTATCTTTACTGCAATCTTCTACACGTGCTCACTTTCCTCTTTGCTAGGCCTCAACAACAGCTCACGAAAGCTTTGGTCCTAGCTGGAGATCACCATTAAAACTGCTAGATAAGAGAGGGTGCAGGTTCAGGGGGCAGAACAGCGAACACGGGGTAGATCCTTAGCTGTGACAACAACCATTCATTCCAGAAATTTATCCATAAATTATTATAAATTAATAAGGTTACAACAAAACACAACCTGTGGGTTTACAACAAAATACAACTCCGTAGGCTTTTCCGGTCCTTCTTCCCTTCCACCTCTTTCCTAGCCTCTATGATATAGATGTTTCCAAGGTCGAAACTAGCAAGATAGAGAAAGATATTTTGGCCGAAATACAATCTAATGTATGGCGGGTTATGAAAATAATATCCTATAGACATACATTCGTTCGGACGCAGGTAGACTGGTAGTAGTCACCGTTCTTGGCCTGCTAGTGGGTCGGTCGGAATGTCGATAACTTGACTGCTCAGTTGATGGGATATTCATTCAAAAACTGCAGAAAGTCCGCACTCTCATCAATGGCGAGGTTTTGGTTGTCACCATGGGTATTGCTGGTGTTGGTCAGAGGACGATTCAGCCAGGCAGAATCTAAGCCGTAGTTAAACCCGGCGTTATCGAAGGAATAACTACTTGGGAGGTAGTTAACATTGCTAACAGCGATGGGTTGATGCGCGGCGGTCCCAGGTTGAATTGTATTCACCGCGGGGTTCTGTGCTGGCGAACTTTCATATGGACCAACATTCCTTCTGTCGTTGTTTGATCTTGTCTCTTCTTGATTGCCATGTGGCAGACGCATTTCGATTCCTGGCGCTGGCGCTGTCGCTGTAACGTTCCCTCCGCCAGATGATATTGGTTCATCGACCATCCCAGACCTCAGCGCCGGGTCTATTTGATTGTATAGGACTGTTTGAGGAATGTTCCCTCTTTGACCTATCTGTTCATAGCCTGGCTGAATCACCATATCGACATTCGTAACTCCAGTATTTTGCCATCCAGGATGAGCAGAAGATGTTATCGGAGCGGTCCAATTCTGGTTGAAAACATTAGTTTACAAAGGCATGGTAAGGCATTGTGATAAAGTAGAAAGATGACTTACCTCTCCGACAGCTGTACTAAACTGCTGCCCACTCTGCAGCTCCCCACCCATCGTGTCGCCCACGCTATTCCAAACACCAGCGTTTTGGAATACTTGGTTTGATTCAACAGCGCCTTGAGGATTACCATAGGCACTGTTATCGTGGGCCATTCTGGATGCTCCCAGAACTTGTGGAGGGTATTGGGGTGTCTGTTGTAAGACCTGACCAGGATGTGACGAGCCATGGTAGATATTTGGCACACGAGCCATTGACGAAGTTGTCATTGTATAGCCAGAATCGCCTGTAAGTGGTTGCACACCCTGGTATGGGTTCGCACCAACGACTATACTGTTCTGATCTTGAGGTATAACATCATATTCCCTCTGACTTATAGGTGATCTAGGGTTCGATACCACGCCTTGGCTCTCTTGTAACGAGTCACCGTCCTCGTTTTCTTGTTCCCTGACGTCTAGGAATCCATTGCCCTCGCAATGGGGGCAGATAATGAGGCTGCCATCCCCGTTTTCGATGGCTCTCTTTGCCCTCAAGCGCACCTTATTCACCTTCGTACTTGCTCTAGACTTTGCCGGATGCACTACCTGCATCTTTCTATTCCTATACACAGGTCAGTTAACTCGGCGCCTCTGTGTCTCTGTCCACTGCCATTGGTTACTTACCCAAACACGGGGTCAGAGCCATATTTTTCAGTAACATATTTAATGCCTATAGCATCTGCTTTTCGTTCCCCAAAATCAAACCTCTCGTTAACCTCTTTAGCTACCCTGGGGAACAGTAGTTTGAATTTTCCGCGAGCTATCGGGTGCTCAGGAATCGTCCTTTTCAGGATGAATTCGATCGCCTCTGGATAGTTCTTCCAGCGCGGACGGAGTGAGCGCGTTCTTCCGACTTCTTCCATGCTTCCAGACTATTTACAGTTAATGTCAGTCATGTGTAGATGTTAGGGGTTGGTTTATTATAACACAATAAAGGTCGATAGTGATGAACATACCATGTTTCGGATTGCGTAAGATGCGTTTCTAAACAGTACCTAGATAGGTAGGTATAAAGATAGAGTGGATATAAGAAGAGATGCTTAAGAAAAACCTGCTATTAGGACTGACCTTCGGAAGGCTTCTGTAGTCTGGTAGCTGTGATTAAGAAGAGTAGAAAAGAAGGAAATATTTCAAGCTTTTCTAACAGTTTAAATATATAATGATTGCCCTCAACAATGCCCCGGGAGCTACCGAGCACCGACTAAGATTCAAACAGATGACTCTGATGAGTCTATTCCGTCTATATAGTATGGGATGAATGTTTTTAGTATAGCCACATAGTGTGGAAAATGCTGAGGGAGTCATATTGAACGTGATCGGTGTTGCCTCATATGGGATTATAAGTATGCTATTATTATGAAGTAATTATTCAGATTGATGAGTTTACATGGTGAACACAGTCAGTCCACTATAGAATAGGTAAAGGGCACATGTGGATAAAAATATTTTTGTAACTCATAATGCGGACCCTTCGTCATAGGACGATAGAAATTTGTAGGAATTATATTAGAGGAATACTTTTATTGGGGAAATCGTCCGTAGATTTGTATTTAAGCGCAAATTTCTGAGTTAATAGTTGTGTCACGGAAAGTCTAACGATAATCTAGGAATGAAATATGAGGAAGTGACGGGGTACCATATACTAAACATTGGAAGTATTTCATCAGCCAGGAAGCAACGGTATATACGATAAATTTCTTACTTTCATGATACTTACCTCTTTACCGACGTGTTAAGAAAGAGTAACTCATTATAATCCTTGTTATTTTATTATTTTATCTTTGATTCATGATTTATACCTAATCAGGGACATTTATTTTGATATTACAACTAGTTACTTAGCTTAAGTGAAAGGGGTAAATGAAAATGATGATGAAAATCAACTCATTATGTTGGGTATCAAAATGGTTAAAGGAAATATATTTTTAAGCCATTACACCAACTACATTTTATTATGTATGTGATAATTCAGGAATGATCATAAGTAACCCAGTATCGTACCCCTTCCAACAGGCATACCCATAGGCTTTCGTGCTATTAGTTTCTTAAAATGAATACATAAATACCTACCTAGTTACTTACCTATAATTATATGCCACTGTATGAGTGATCACCTTCATTACGACATAAGACAGTGGAAATATACCTTAAAGCACAGTGGATAGGTAATCAGAAACCAACGACTTAGAGCCACATACCAAATAATTAGATACAAAGAGAATTAGCCAGTATCTGTATCTCTAGCTCTTCTAACCATACTGTCTTAACCGCGATAGTTATACGAGAAATTTTGTAAAAGTCACACGTTATGTGATGGTTCTACCTGTTTAGCACGAATTGGTAGGACCCAGGAAGTCCGAGAACGGCCGTAACATTGATATTTATCCCTCGTGATGCGTAATAGGTATGAGTGGCAAATTGGCTATGGCTGCCGCTGCTTTGATCATCTCAAGTTACCATGCTAAATGATTTTAGACTCTTAGAAATTGTTGAGGATTGCCTTTAGTCTCTGTTCAAATCATGATGGGGTGCCTATTGATTGTTTAGTGACACTGTCCAATAATCCACATATTTTATGCAAACCCCTTAATCCTTACTTTCATTATTAAGTGGATGAATATGTTCATCTTGTTTCCAGGTACTTATTCACTTGACTATAGATACTTATGTAGTAGAGCAATATGAGAAAACTCGGTGGATTTAGTAAGACATTAGACCTACTTGTTGCTTATCCTAGGTATGTTAAGGGGTCAGAAAGAGGTCGGAAAGGGGTCGGAAAGGGGGTTGAGGGGGGATTTGCACTTAGATCGATACATAGAGTAATGCATGATACATCTATCCTTTAATAGTATATCAATCTATTATCTAGTTATCAGAGACTTATGGTTCTATGTCTTTAAATGTAGAGTCTAAATATAGAAGCGGCCAGAAAATACGGTATGCGCCGTTACTGTCTCCCGAAGACTGCCCACCAGCATTCTATTTCCGGGTCGTCGTCGTCGTCACCCCAGTCATCTTGCCCAACTAAAGTATGCTCTTCCAGGGCCATCAAACCAGAAGATGTCATGATGGACAGGAATTTTGCTACTAATTTCTTAGTGACTAAGTCTCTTTGAGGGACCATTACCACAGCTCTAGCACCTTCGTCTCCCATCAAATGATCATGGATGGCAGACGAGAGGAGCTCAGGGTGGTCATCGTCGTATAGAGAGTCTGCGGCAAGAATGATCTAGGTTGAGTTAGTAACGAGGACTTCTTATGAAACTGGATGACTAACTTTGAACTGGTTTTTCTTGATAAATCGCTCGGCGTTGTCTTCGTCAGAACCCCAGGTTAAAGCACCCGAGTCAACCCTCCCTCCTAGGATCTCGATAGTCGGCCGGTTTTTCTCAATGTTGAAAGCAAGATTGGGCACGATGCTTGGGAAGTCGGTCAAAACCACGTTAGTTTGCCAGATAGCAGCAGCGGCCATCCCTAGAAGCCCGGTACCGGAACCGAGTTCGAGAACGTCTAAGGTCTGGTTCGGACGTCCCAACTGGAGCAAATGTGACAGTGACTCTTCCCCAATCTTTCCTAAAGACTGCGCTAATAAATAGGAGGACCCCCAGGTTTTCAGACCAAGACAGTCGCCGGTGATAGGGGGTTCTCGAATGATCAACTCAAAGGGGGATGACGCTTGGCTTTCGAGCGGCCATTTTCGCGTAATTTCCCCCATAGCAGCCCTCCCACAGCGTTCTGATAGGCGTCGGCTCGCCTCATCCCACAACGCCTCCTTTTCATCATCGTCCTGAATCCATCCTAGACTGCTCGAGACTATGCTAGACAAGTAGGCGGCAACTTCGCGACGAAATTGGGCAGCATTTTGATAGGTTTCTAAGATGAGCTTCCGCGGGGTGCTAGGATTCCATATTGGAGGTTCAACCTAATTCGGAGTGAGTTCTCGGTCGTCTTGTTAGGCATGGCACTTCAGTCGCTTTTACCTGAAGCCTCTTGAGAGATGCAAGAAGTTCCTCGGACGAGGGCTTCTGCCAAACTTGAGGGAAATCCGCTATGGAAATGGACATTCTAGTATTCTAGTAGGGGAAAGGGGTATCGTCTATGTATTTCTAACGGAGATGACAGGGATAGAAAATAGAACAAATGAAAAGATGAATAGTCAGGTTTGTCACCGGAAGGAAGGCATTATGAGGATATTACGATAGGTGTTAGTTGACATCACGTACTGTATGGTTCTTGTTGATGGGAAATAATCGGAAGAAGAGTGAGGTTCTCACTATGAGCCAGTGATGAATTTATATAAATTTAAAATATTATGGACGGGTCTAGCCAGGCACGTTTACGATAACATCATGCTGCCGATTCAGGACTACCGGGGCTTGCGGTGAAGAAAAAAAGACAAGCCACATTTGGATCCTGCAAAGGGTTTACCCGTTGTGGACCCTTGATTCAGCTTTCTACATCTTCTATTGGCTAGAGCAAAGTTAGTGTGTGTTTGATCTTATCGATAAGCACACTGGGATTTTTTTTTTGGCTATGACTCAAAAATTCACCGGCCGCATTCTCTTTTGAATCTTTCCTCCTCAAGCATCGTCCTCATCAACGCTGCGTTTCTGAGCTACAAACAGAGAAGCCGCGCAAGCTGCTTCTCATCGGTTCTATGTTCTTCGGAGTATAGACTGATTTTATCCGCTCATGAGAAATTCGGAGTAATCTTCATCACTACCTTAGTCGCCTACTTTGTGGGATTGATGGGTCTGCCCGTGAGGGTCTGGCGTGATGATTTCACACGTTTGCAAATTGGCATCAGAAAAGCAGGGCCGCACCTCGTGCATATCCTCACGGAGAAGCCGGGGGAGTTAGGTTCCTATGGGAGAGTCGTTGCGGAGATTGTGTGTGAGACCACTTAAGTGCGATACGCAGCGTGGGAAGCTTATTTCTCTTCGGGGGAATAAGTGCCTACAATTCGATTCCGATTACTCTGATGAGGACGATGCTTCACCTTTTTCTTTCAGGTAAGTCAATACTAATATTAATTACGAATCCAATACCCCCTAAGTTGAGGATACTACTAACGATACATCGATGATATTACCGAGAAACAACCACAGCAACGACAACCTTGCATTGTCTTTCAATGTCAATTTGCCGGACATATTAACCTTCCCAGGTAGATCAACCCCAAGCACCTTCATCCTTATTCTCCGCCTCCATCATAATCTCCTGGTTGAGTAGCTCCATCACTTCTCGAGGCGTTGGGTCGATAGGGATTGCACCCTCATTTCCGTCTCCAGGCATAGAAGCCTTGGTTTTCCGCTTGTCGAACCGATGCAGTACTTGGGCATCCGGGCTTTTCGAATTCACGAGCTTCTCGAGGTTAGATGCTTCTGTGACTAGATTTACACACGACGCACTATTCAACGCAGACTTCGCCGCCAGGCCAAGGACGAGGACCCCAGCTCCACGAATCTTGTCCAACGCGAGATGTCGAGGATCATGATCAGAGCGGTCATCTGGTGGCCGAGATCGAACAAATGCCTTCGCAGCTTCGTTCACTTCGTCCAAACACGTTTCCAGCTTCATCCGTTGAATGCTGAACTCCTCATCGTCTTGGCTTTCCCCGTTCTTGTACTTGCTGTTGTGCTCGATCCTCTTTTGCCAAACCTGCTGAAGGATATCATCGCCGGCGTAATACTTGATCTGAGCCACTTCTCCCTCGAACTTCTTTTGAAATGTGATCCAGTATTTCTTGCTCTCGCTGATCTGGTCGGCCAAATGTTTTGCTGCGAGTGAGACTTTTAACTCTGCGTTGATGCTTGCATTGATTCTAGAACCAGAACCAGAAGTCCTGGAGACAGGAGAGGTGGACTGCCTCTCCCCTGAACTCCCCAACTTAGGGGAAGACCGTGAGCGTGTCCCTTGACGACTACCATCGGAATTTCCATAGCGATCCTCGAAACTCTTGCCATGATAGCCGCACGGATGTGGAAAATAATTGGTCCCGTTTAAGCTGTACGTGGCCATGTGAGGAGATTGCGATGGGAGATACATGGGCGTACCGCCTGAAGGAGGCCTTGCTTGTTGATGACGGATAGGCCTTGGCTCTCGAATGAGTCCGTCCTTATTCGACTTGCCCATTCCGCTCCCTCTAAGACAATGGTATTCAAATAATTACAGAACTAGCAGAACCATTAGGAAGTCTAGGCGATACCAGATTATTATATACCCAGGGTGATTGCTGGGATTGTAACTAATGAATCTATCATGATTACAGAATGCATTGCTAGTCCTTTGTCCATAGCTTGCAGTCATGGCTTTCAACAAAGCGGATTTGGCAACATCAACTAATTGTCTATACAAACGCTAGAGGTCAAACAGAGCTTGCACG
Organism: Annulohypoxylon bovei var. microspora; assembly: GCA_022836615.1. Lineage (NCBI taxonomy): Eukaryota > Fungi > Ascomycota > Sordariomycetes > Xylariales > Hypoxylaceae > Annulohypoxylon > Annulohypoxylon bovei. The sequence continues at coordinate 177,288 of MU405257.1, read as the reverse complement.
TTTCTATTGCTAGGAAACATAACTTCCTCTATTTTAGTCGTTTGCTAAAAAGCAGTCAATCCCAAGCCAAACCCTTTCTTCCTATACCATCACTTCTCCAAGGAGGCGGCTTAGACTAGCTCACCTTAGCTACCTATCATAAGAACGCTAGCTTTGAGCTCGACGCGATACATCTAGGCGTCGATATAATCGTACCGGTACAATATTCCTATCCTCGTCGTTGTACCTGTTCGAAGCCTCTCTCCAACGGGTAGTTTCTCTGCTATCTTGCTGGTCATCTGCATCTGCATCTGCAGCCACCCATTTCACTCGTGTGCCGCACGCGCAGTAGCGTAGGTAGCTGCCCGAGGTCGTTATAGGATCACAACACCTAGTATGACCTAGGCATGCAAGGCTCCTAAACCTTTTCATCTATTTATCTTTGCCGAGATGGAATCTGCCATCCCTAGATCGGGGCTGATATCAATATCATCTTGTTGCGATTGTCCAACCAGAGGGCATCGATCTGATTAATAAAGCACTACTATAAATCTAGTATAGTATAGGAATTTGCCCTTATTTACCATGTTCCTGGCCTGCGGCGCCGTAGTTCCAGTGGATACATATAAATTGACTTGGAGATGATTTGGAGTATAGCTGCTTTGGGAACAAGAATGCGAGAGGGGTGGTTTACACAACATAGGCCGTGTAACATCAAAGTGCTATGGTCTTATGGAGCACCTGGCATGTGCGGAATATGTACATACGTACGTACTATGTATTTAGTCCATTAACCCCCCCTACATCCGACCTGTCAAAAATTACCCCAGGCTGCCCAGGGTGGTCCATGCGTCTCTGCTTGCGCTCGCGCTAGCGATTAGCCGACCCGACAGTGTGGTTCGGCAGCACCCTCTCAACGTTCGGCGCTAGCCGTTCTCGGCAAAGAGCGTTCGGGCCAACTCAGGCTTGTACGTATGTACGCATGTTGGGCGAACAACCCAACCAACTCGAAACATCCCAATTGCCGTTTCGACAGGGCTCGCGACTGGAAATCTGGGAATCCGTCGCCAACTCGAAACCGCGAGGCTGTGACAGGAGTCACGTACCTAGGTCACCTAGAAAGGTAGGTAGGGTCCGGCAATTGGAGAGCTGAGACGCGGGTTGGCTGGTTGCTTTCCACTCCTTCGCCACCGAGCCGAGTTGCTCGGGACCGGCGCTATTATATCATGGACGTAGATAGCGCATGTGAGAGCGAGGAAGAGAGGAAATGCGACAAGTCGATGTGAGCTGTATTATATGATATGAACAGATAGGTAGGTAGGTAGGTATGTAAGTATGCAGCCTGGCTCCCAAGATGGCGTCCATCCCTGCCCGGAAGTCGAGCGATCCGGCAAGGCTGAGCTTGGGGTCAGTCGCCATATATATATTATAGGTAGGTGGTAGGTAGGTAAGTAACAACAATCAGTCACCCTACCACCCTCCATACCGCGATCTGCAACGACTAGCAGCCGCGCGTTGGGCGTTGGCCGGTGGGGGATGCGAACCTCCCTACACACCTGCGCGCCTCGGCGGTAACCTGGTACCGGAGCTCATTGGACGGCCTAGCGATAAGGCGGCCGCCATGTACCTGCCTACATATATGTACGGGCGGTATGGGGTAACACGGCCAAGCCTCGCTCGCACGCCCATTGGAGCCTTCTCACCGAACCTGGAGGCCTTGTGTTACTGGAATCGTCGTGTGGTGTGATGGGGGCACGACGAACCCATCTGAGATACCGGTAGATGGGAGGCCCCCGGGTGCTAGGGAGGAACAGGCGGGACTTGGTGGTATGGAGGTGGTGGAGGAATCGTTTCTGTTGTTGTTTGTGCCGTTTGCCGTTGACGTGAGGCAGTATGCATGCCTGGTAGACTAGTTAGCTACTAGGCTAGAGGATAGGTAGATGCAGAATCAGTTTTACATCCGCGCATATCCAAACGTACATGCATAAGTAAGCAGATAAATAAGCATACATATGCATGAGGTAGGTAGGTATATATATAAGTGTGGACATACAAACAAAATACCTAAAAACGCCAGGTAAATGATGGTATGGTTCAGAACCCCGTTCTCCATGTCTTTCCTACCTATCTCCTGGTCTCGTCACATCTCCCACGCTCTCTCTGAACGTATCATATTAAGTAGTCCCTATGGTGCCTGAGCACGGAGTAACCACTCCGCCACGCATACGCCGGCACATGTGAGCCTCTTTTCAGGAGAACTGACGACTCATACCTAGGTAGGCAGATAGGAACCCCGACGTAAAATGAACCACACCTACGACCACATCAGGTATCACCACCAATGCTCGACCGACCGATATCTGTAGGACGAGCCGCGTCAGCGCTTGTGATCACCTATCCTCAACTCCCCCTCTTTCCTTCTATACACCCCTTTCCCCTTTCCTAGAGAAACCAGATACTCTTTAAGCACGTGTCCGCATGTATTGCTATGTTATAGTGTAGTATCGTAGAGAATATGTACGCATGTACCTAGGCAGGTCTCTCGTTGTCGTTTATCTTGATAAAGCAGTCGTTGCGTGTTCTACTTCTCTCAGCCCCTATCTTTGTTAAGATTAGGAATCTATAATAGTTAGCATGACTCTCGTCGTTTGTGACCATAAAGGTACCTACTCAACTACAGCAATGATACTACATCTACGCAGATATACATACTAGTCACTCAAGGGATAAAACAATGCTCAATGATTCAGTTGCAAAATCAGGATAATTCATTCCATGTTGGTCTCATAGTAGACTTAAAGCCAGTGTACATGCCAACATTTGTCAGATAGCTAGTCGCCAAAAAACTCCTATGCTCAAACGTTCCGAGTGTCAAATATCCACGCCGTTTTTTGTCCTATGCAGGTAAAGGTATCCGAATGCCTGTGCCGGTTGTTCATGCTGTCCCTGTTTCGACCTATGCCAGATCCTATTGTATAAAAAAAAAACAAGTTGCCATAATGCAATAACCAGTTCGCCAGATGGTGAAGCCCACCAAATAAAAATGCAAAAACCGCCGCCCTTGGATACGCTTTCATTCGTCATTATGGATATAAGGTGACTTCGTTAGATATGACAGGCCTGCTTTCCACCATGGTAGTGGCTGTTTTTCGCTGCTCGCTTGAAGAAAAAAAATCGATATGCTTTCATTGCCTCAGATGCCCCTGCGAGGCGTGTACTCAAATGACATCAATTAGTAGCAACGGCCTGTGAGATTTCGGTCTTCATGACGGCGAGTCGCTCCCTCATATCTAGCAAGTCCGCTAGTTTATCCTCGGGGGGTTCCTTCAACCCGGAAATTTCATAATGCAACGCCTCGTATCGTTCATAAAACTTCGTGAACATCCTTGCCTTTACCAGGACGTCTCTTGGCACTTGCTGTTTCTTGTTCGGAGTGGATTGTTGCGACGAGTATTGATCAGCATCTCGTTCTTTCCGTTTCTTGCTTTGAACGCCCAAGGATCCACCGTTTGCCACCCCGTTCGTCTCCCTATCCCCGTTTCGAACTTGAGGTTTCGGCTTGCGCTGGGGTGGCTTCTCCTGTTCCTCAAAGTCGGACGCATTAGTTGGTGGCGAAGACGCAAGAGGCGAGGATTTGGCGGGTGATGTGTTCTTGCTCTTCACAAAGTTCGAAGATCCCGTTCCTACGACCGCGTTTCTCGAGCTTTGGCTCGCATCAGATGGGCGGTGCTTCAGAACCTTGGTGGTTGCAAGTGGTTTAGGAAGCTCCTTTGGCTTGATTCGCTTGCTGAGCGGTGCCCCGGAGCTAGAACTGCTATCGTCATCTTCCCGACCTCGCTTCTGAGAAGTTGGGACGGAAGCCTTAGCCGGAGGTCGGGGTGCCCGGACAACAGGCCTCGGTTTAGGGAGAGTGACGGGAGCGGGCTTTTCCTTGGGCTTCTCCTTCGGTTTCTCCACCACTTTCGGGGCCGGCTTTTCAACGCGCTTCTCAACAGGTCTCTCGACGACCTTCTCGATAGGCTTCTCAACAGGCTTAGGTCTCGACATACTAGAGCTAGTAGTACTCGATAATGGCCTCTCATCCCCACTGCTCTCCGAATCGATGACTTTCTCGTCAGATAAGAACCTCCTTCCCTTTTCTTCTGTAGTGGCCTTAGGTTTGGGGGGAGCTGGCTTCTTCGGCGCGGGCTTCTTGGAGTTCGTGGAAAAGAGGCGCTTCGTCTGCGCTTCGCGCTCGCTAACCTTCTTCGTCTTGTTGCCAACTGGTTGCGAATTGGATCGAGCCATAGCCTCCCCCTTTGCCTTGGAAGAATCGACATCACTCTTGTTCCCACTGTCGTCGGTCTTCTGTGACGATACTCGAGGAACCGGAGTAAGGTTTCCCTTGGCAAGATTCGTCTGAAGCTTACTGAGGACAATACCCTTTCCTCGTTCGGAAGGGGCCAACAGCTTCTCCCACTCAGGCGCGGATGTCGAAATGCGTTGCTTGTCGTACTGCTTGGTGGCATTTTCGATGGCAGCCGCGCGATCGTCATTGCGGTAGTCATAGTTCCATACGTCCAACTCTTTCCAGTACATCTTCTTCAGGCTCCACTTCTTACTTGACGCATCGAAATTGGCAACCTTCTCTATAGTCGGCTTGAGATCTATTCCGGTCCCCTTCCACACGTCTGCTAGATGCTCGAATGTCTGGTCTCTCGATGCTAGTTCGTGAACGAGAATGGTCCTTTGGTTCTTATTCTTCTCCAGAAGTTGTTGTGAGGCGGAATAGCCCGGGTTCGGCGAAGAGACTCCATTGAGGGCGGGACTTGTAGGTAGTGACCGAGACGCTGAGTTCGATAATACACTGGCCATAGCAGACTTCCCAGCAGGTAGGGGTTTACCCTTGGTTCCTCGCTTCGTATCCTTGGCTTTACTGTTGGTAGTCTTGCTTGATAGGAGATTGGAAGGCGGTTTATTAAGTATAGACATGGTAGGATTCAGTAATCGCTGGGCCTTCTTCGTCGTCTCTTCGGGTTTCGTAAGATACAAGTCGTAGTTATAAGAACTAGGAGTTGTTTTGACTTTCTGTTCTCTCGAACCGATGAGGAAGCTCTGTGGGCAATAGTGTTAGAACAATCCAAAAGGTATTATTCAATTGAGTGCTCAGTCGTGTCTATTTAGACATGTATTTATATTTTCCTTATTGTAGTGTATTGACCGTCGATTTGTTATCCTCCCCATGCTTGAAGACTATGGTGCCTCGTGTAGGTGACGGTTGTGTGTTGTGGATTGACGACAGTAGCCATGGCAATTATTAGAGAAAACAACAAAAACAAACTTACGGGAGTGTTTCCCAGGGTCAATTCGATCTCCTGCCCGCCTTGTACGCATTTTATCATGTCCTCAATTACGCTGTCGTTTAAGGTAATGCCGAATGCTTGCAAGGGTAGGTAATCACTCGAGTTAGCCGAGCTCTCCAAAAGGAGGCCGGTATCAGGAACCGCCAGAGCCGACATATTGGGAGTTTCGTATATGCCGATTTTGTAGGGAATAATTAGTAAGAATTAGAGAATTTATGACTTCGAAATGTCAATATCAAGAGGTATGTTATGACAATGGTATCGTGAGGTAAATAGTCGAGGCAAGACAAACTGCACGAGTTCTGCACCTAGCCAGACTATCGAGAGTCCAACTTGACAATAACCCGACTACTCATGCAGCTCCGTCACATGGCTATGTAGGTGTAATCCGAGGGTGTTAGGATGTATAGACCAGAGTAAAATGGTAGGTAGTTAGGAGGTATGATGATTGAATTGTAGGATAGGATGTCGGATGGGTGAGGAGAATAAGTTGTGTAGGAGGGAAGAGGAAGAGTAGGGGAAGGACGAGGTTGTACGGAATAGTCTCGTTGAATCTTGGTCAAGAGGAGAAAGAGAATGGAAAATGAAGGCACAAATGGATGGATGGGTGGGATGTACCTAGTAGTGGAGCATGACGGGGGTGGTCCCAGAAAGTACTGGTTAAGTACCACGCTTGCTTAGTTCATCCCGTCCCCTCAGCCTAGTGAACTCTAGGGAACTAAACCTTATTAGTCAGAGCGCAAGAGTCACTTATTTCCACTCAAAGACTAGCTCTCTAAATTTACACTGTGAAAGAAACTTTAAAGACAATAGGAGTCATTGACGAGAAAGAATCACCCTAATCACCTTATTAATCACCCTAATTTACTTGTAGGAAAGCCAAGATCAAACAACTAGGATTTACGAATATATTTCCTACATACCTACTTACAATTACCATGACATTGATATTGTCTTTACCAACCTGCTACATCACATTATAAACCCCTTCGCACAGTCTGTTTCTGTTTCTGTTTTTTGGTAAGGTAGGTCAGGTACCTGATTGCCTGATCAGGTGTAGTAGAAAAATTGAACGACAACACAGCCTGAGAGCATAACTATTATTATTAGTATTATTATCGGTATTATTATCATTATTATTACCTAGGGAATATTACATAGTACCGATAGATCTTTGTACGATACGAAGAAAATGTATGTGCTGGGCACAGTAATGCTAGGTACCTATTCTGGGCTGTCTGGGTAATGTAGGGCAAACCGCTGTAAGGCCCAAGCACCTGTGTGTAGGTACATTGGAGATACTTTGTATTTGGGCTGTGTGAGACAGGGGTTATGGGATTTACGGATGGGCAGATGCATGCATTTTCCCTTGGACGAAGCGGCCAGTCTGTGACCAGGTGTAGCCATCAAAGCCAACTTACCGGGCACACTGGGCAGACAACAGAGGGTCTCTAGCCACAAGACTTACGATTCAATTGTTAGGAAATGACGGTTGTTGCGTCCTACACTGTTGTGTGCATGTGTGTACCGTGCCGGATTATATCAGGTATGAGGCATGTAGGTTCGAGGTGGTATGAGATGGTACGCGGTAGAGTAGTGCGTTGCAAAAGGCGGATCTACTAACCCAACATGGCTATTTTTCTTGAATACGATCTTTCTTTTGTCAGTCCGTCTTCTATTTTGATACAAGGGGGAAACTCTCCTACTTCCTCCTACAACTTTACAATGTAAGAATATTACAAACAAAACCAATGACTATCAACATAGAAAGTGTGTATGAATCATTGGCCGGCTTACTATTGACGAGAGTAGCTCGAACGGGAATCCTGGCCCAAGATACAGCTCAGTTGGTACCTATCTGACCAAGAGGGATCTAATGCTGGAAATCTCCAAGGCCTAAATTACATCATTTTGGCTTGGGCGCTGGAGCATGGCATAGCTTTTTGGCATCCAATACCCTCACCTACATAATAGTAGCCTAGCATCGCGGCTGCGGCTCATACCTTTACCTGCTAGTGTGTAAAACGGAAAGGCAGTGATGTGGTCGAAAGGCAGGCCAACTCATCACCAGACTAAACACCAGTATCCATTCATATCAGATGATAAGTGACAACCTGGATTCTGCAGAAAGAATTCGGTGAATGTCTTCGTCAAGAGCAATGACTTGGGTTGATACGTACGTCGGTCAGGCACTGCGTATGAAGCAACGGGCAAACTGGTGCATCCATGCTTAGTTGTCAGGCCTAAATACGAGGCGAAATAGGACAACCCTTTTTTATGCGGTGAAACTAGATCTTCCTTTTCTATTAAGAAATTTATCCCATGTATATAGGTATCATACGTGAGGAAGGTATCAGGGTATCTGATCTTGTTAGGTTACATACATAATACGTAGTATGTTTGCGAAGAGCGCCTCATCGCAGATAGTAGGTTAGGTAGTAGGTAAAGTTGGTAGGGAGGTGGATAGACGTATATAGGTACTGTATATATGGTGCGATATCCATCATTTTAACTCTTAATAGTGTCATTTCGTAAACTACGGTGATGCTTCGGTACCTTTTCAATAGGCAATGCAAAGCGGTGGTCAGCAGATTGTAAAAATGCAGCTATTCTTCGCGCGCCTGACGGCCCCGGCCAGGCTGATTATCCCAGGGCTTTGTTCGTACGAATGAGCTTCTCAGATATAAGATTTTCCTGGGTGATGGATCATGGACCCCAAAAAGGTTCGCCAACGCGCTGACATGCAGGGCTTTCGAATCCCGATTGGGTATGATATGTCATTAAGTACGATGGTTGGAGCCAATGGAAGACGAGTCCAACCGGCATAAGAAAGACATAAAATTTACTGGTAAGTCTGATAGTGTACATATGCTGATTATGTCCCAGATCTGACTGAAACAATAGAGCTTATGCTCTGCAGCACTCTCTTTTTTGTTTTTTTTTTGTTCGTCTCCGCGGCGGCGACTGTGCGTACCGTAGCTCTCGCAGAGCTGGAGCCGAATAGACGGGCATCCCGTAACGTCAGACCATCCCACCATACGTACATACATAGAAATGGGCCTCGACGCCTCTTGATATTTTGATCAAATAAATTAAAAAATCAAGGATGGCACGACTATTTGGTGATTCGGGATAAAACCTATCGTGATGATATATTAGGAGAATAGGGGAATATGTAAGTAGATATATTCAATGTTTTTCATAAACCAGGTACTTACCTTCGTATGTACATACATATCCTAAATACACAGAGAAAAAAGAGGCGGCGATGGATCTATTTACAGAAGGTTAAGTCGGAACTTCTAGGTACGACGGGGAACGGCCCCTAAAAGGTAGCTGTGAATGTATCGTTAATGTATTCCAATAGTAGCCGAGGGAGCTCTCCACCAAACTCCACCAATGGATGTGTATCCGGGCGGTGGGACTTCGACTGCTTGGATGCTTGAATTCTTGGCAACTTGGATAACACATAGCCTACCAGCTTTTTCATACCTTCCCTACCAACCTACCTACCGAATCTTCAAGCCATTGCATGTGAGGGATTCTTGGTCTGGCGTGTTCTGCGTGTTGTACCTGACAATCTCGCCTGATTTAGACTTGTTACGCTCTTTATTAATGAACAACATTGAACCTTTCCCCAACATACAAACCTATATGTATGTATGTACATACCTATATAAATGTCAATTCGGAATTCGTACGTATCTGCATAGTGCAGATAGTGGCAGTAAAGTTTCTAAAGAGCCAACACTAAGACGCCAAGTACGCAAGTGTGCAGGTGGGAATTCCACACTGAGATCTAAGACGTAGATGGTGAAAATGGTCTTAAGCTAGTGAGTACCTCGAAATGATCGATACAGAATAGTAGATATGGTGCCAAGCCAAAAAGGGATTGTTGAAGCGAGGAACGATTGTCGTACACCATAACCTTTACTAGATAACCGGGAGTCAGCAGTTAGCCATAATATTCACAATCAGCGCCTCTAGCGATGAAACTGCCACACACCTTGACAGTGGTCGGTGAGTGAGTAAGCACCTGGGCAACCTTGTGTAGATACATAACTACATATGTATGTTGTATGCTATATGCTGTATACTGTATGCTGAAAGATCGAGGTTCCCCGGGTTTAACGCTCATCTATCTAGCTGATAATCCTCGAGCTCTCCAAAGGTTAGCTGAACATCATTCTGACATCATTCAGCTGATAATGAAGCGCAACTAAGGTCATATTATAAGAGACTATTTTATTATATTGTTACTACTATTCATCGTTGTAACCATTCTAGAAACCGACATGTCGATGTATATATAAGTTAGCTAGGTAGGTACCTTTGGTATGCAGTAATTGTCATCAATATCTCTCACATCGTGACATCGACCTATGTATGTACAGGTATGAATATGTATGGGCACGGTGCGATATCAGCTGCGTGCCACGGTTCTGATCGCTCTCGCTTGCTAAGTAACTAGCTGCAGGTCATCCACGCGAGAATCTGCACGGGCTAGAAGCGCCACGAGGGGCCGACGACCGAAAGGAATTGGAATCTCCGTCTGGGTAAGTAACATGGGCGTGGCGTTTTGCCCCACACATCCTATTCACATCCATCCTATGTATTTGCATACATACATCCATAGCAGCATAGGTGACCTACTTGGGTAGCGTAAGAGGTAGCATAGGACACATAGGACACATAGGACTACCTTTTCAGCTTTCCGCCCATATTGCTGTCCCCGCTGTTGACGAATACGGAAGATCATATTACTCAAATCATTGCTTTCCACGTTATCGGGAGTCTCCTGGGGAAAAGCTAAGATGTCGTCACTAGGTAGGTAGTCATATCGAGACAAATTGCAGAGCCATCGTACAGTGTGTCGATGCGGCCACCAGCCATCCGAGATTGGCTAGTGAATGCGGTGCGTTGCGTTGCAACAACGACATCTGCGCTGGAAGGCCCGGCATGTATGCGGGAGGATTTTTGCCTACCAGTTCGTGCTATGTAAGTCGTTGGAACCGACCTACGTACGGGACATACTGTAGGTACACACCCTTTCCCCAATGGTTTCATCCACGAATCCCAGATGGGTATCTTGCAGAGAAGTTCGTTAGCTAATTGCTGTGCGCACCCGCCGCCTCGAAACAATTCATAAGGTCCGAAAAGCGAGATCTATACACTAGATCATCAGGATCATCAGTCGATTACTTAAGGCTAGATGCTGTAATCGGACTTGGTCGGCGTGATATTTTTCTTGTTATGCCCAATTTCCCTCATAAACAATATTGTCCCTCCAACTTCTCGGTAGCTTATGACGGAAAATCGTCTCTGTTCGGCCGACGCTTAGCTTTTAGTCGGGAAACAAAGCGGATACGATTTATAGGCTATCACATATCTAGCTTAACTCCTACCTATCGAAAGTCCACAATAGCTCCTTGGTGTTCTAGATCTTAAACTATTTCTCCAGGGCAACCAACTCTCTTTGTTGAGTTATTGAGAGTTTTGACTACTGGGTAGAATTATTCCTAGTAAAGTTTTCGAAGTATTTGTTTTCGATACTAGGTAGTAAAAAAGAATATGAGACTGTCAGAGTTAAGTTTCGTGACAATGGCAGAACTACAAGGAAATGCTCCTCCTGCCCCATTTGACGATGCGGAGGACGGGTACCTAGGTAGGCAGAATTAATAAAAAGTTATTATTGGACACATGTAAGTGGAAGCGGGTTGCGGGAATGCAAGCACTTGTTCGAGATTGTCCGAACGCCCCGCCGTCACATCCCTCGATCCATCCCACTAGGCCCGATAACTCCAGATGGGATTACAGGATTCTCCGGACTCAGGACTGGTTTGGCAGCAGTAGCTCTCAATAGACCGGGTTTGCACCACCTCCCCCTCCTTAAGCTCTTGCTGCGTACATACCTACACAGTAGTCGATTTTATACTACCTGGTAGGTATGTATACTTGAGGCACAGTCTAGCACTCTCTTAGCTAGTTAGCCAGGAACTTTGTTTGCTTATGAATTAATAGCTTGGCTTGGCAACAGCTTGAAGTAGTTTCGTTTCCAAGATCAGTAGCCTCAAGCGATGGTCGGTATAAGTTATGGTCGACCATGAAACCGTCGACGGTTGAATCGGATAGGTTCGCCTCTTGAACCGGCGTAATTTTCATTCCATCCATGCCATGCCGTACCTACATCAGCGAGTCTCCTTGTTACATCCACCCATCTGGACCGATGGACGGGCGGGCGGAACTCGGGAAGAGAGGTTGGTGGTGGTGTGTGACTTTGGTAAGAATTGGAATTGGATTGAGGCCCTTTTTTACTTTTTCCATACAATTGATTATCACCTGAACATATATGGATACCTCCTACCTCAGCTGCTTAGCTGCTTAAGTAGGTAGGTATTTATTAGGCAAAGGACGCCATGCAAAAATCTTGGAAGTGATGGATGATACTAGGTAGATAGAGTTCGCAAGGTTCGGTAGTGCGACACCGGGGGAGCTGCGGTTCCTCTCCCGTGGTACAATTGTTTGTACTTACTAACGCATCACAAGGCGAACAATACATACCTTAAGTTGGTATGTAAAAACCCCAGGTTTATTTGATGTTACTAGCCCCTCTTTAGTCCACGCAATGCCAATCTGCAAACCTTAATTAGTAACACGGAGTATACTTGTGTAGGTATATCGGTAGGTATGTAGTTACTAAACGAAACACCCATCATACATAACGCAATATATATTGCTTACGTATTACTGACCCTGGACTGCACAGATCATTTAAAAGGGTCTCGTTCATGTGATACTTTTTTGTTTTTTTATGTTGGTACGGTATGGTGAGAATACCCCAGCAAGAACAAATCGTGATCGAATGAAGCGCCACATAACCTGTGTTCTGCTGTACTTCCAAGGTTATTATTTGTCACAAGATGTTGTGAGTGCTGGGTGCCGATCCGTAATCGGTACACGTTCATTTTTCCATTTTTTACACATTTGTGAAAGGTCCGGGAGCTTGACTCGAGAAATAACTAAAAGACGTCACTGAGGGTTGGCTAATCTCATACCCCTGGTATATGTATTTAACCCGGAGATATACAAAATGCTTAATGTTTCTAGCCGCTGCTGGTTTCCGGAAGGGGACCCTGCAAAGCTACATCGCAGCACAGAATTGAGTCCCTGTCCTATGTATACGCGTCACTTCGAGACAGCAACAACGAGAAATAGAAGAAAAGAAAAGAAAAAAACCTTGCAAATAGTTGTTGCTGGCGTGGCTGTTCAAAGTTTGTCACTGTGTTTACTGTATATGGAACACTTAGATCTGGCCAAGCCTTAGTATGCTTCACATTGCACATCTTTCGTTTTTGTATACCCATGCCTTCTGTATTGACGGTTGTTTATGGAGATGATAAACGTACATCAACCCATGTCGATGTTGCCATCGAACTACGTAAGTGGTAGTGTTAGGGGTTAGGTAATCACCGAGTCCATGTCCAGGAATTATTGTCCTTGCAATCATAACGACCACGAACATCATAGCCGCAGAGTGCTGAGACTCCAAGTATACCAAGATGGGTTGCTGAAAAGTTAAAACACATGCCTCCATTCGAGAGTCACTGTTCTACTGTGTCTTGAATAGCAAGATGGCGCAGTGTCCTAGGTAGAAATAGATGAAGTGTTTCGTTTCTATAATCATGTTAGCCTAAACATGAACCTATGCTGACAGTATTTAGAATGAATAGGATATACCGTGAGTAACGAAGCTTCCAAAATTTCGTCCTACTATGCAATGCCAAGTTGGGCCCTTTCGTTCGTCGAACTAGCATATTTCAATTAGTATCCCACTTGACAATTACAACATTGCGGATGATCGGATTTCGTAGACGGACTTACCGTGCGTTTGATGTGTTGTGCGATATCCTTCTCGATGGTATATTTGCCCATAGCTTCCTGGGCTGTTCACTTGACGTCAGAATATAGACTTGGAGATCCCTTAATACTGATACATACCAACATCGATCGCTTCTTGTTGCATGTCTTCCGTCTAAACTTATGTTAGCTTATGCCGAAGCCTCTTCTATTGCTCAATAATTCTAACCATGTCTGCCGACTTAATCTGGGCTATAAATCGAGGATATTCGTTAGTCAAGCGATGCCATCGGTACTAGGCGATAAAACGGACCTTCGAGCTTGTCACGGCTTCCAGCCGGCGGAGGCGATTGCTGCTCTGCCATATTATCGATTCGAAGTCGACCTTGTAACGATTGATTGATTCTATTATAGATATTATAGTTAGCAAGCAAGGCTCTATTCATAGGGGATAAGGATGCAATATGGCTAATGTGTTGTAAAGCATACATGAAGCGAAGACTCGATAGCAAAATAGTAGCGAATGCGGTTTTCCGATGATACCGTAGCTATACGCAAGGATTGCGATTCGAGGCTTATTGAGTTGATACTGTCAAGGTCAGCAATGAAGTTTGTTGACTGCTTGTTGTAAAGTGAATGATTTGGTTAGTGCCCAAAGTCGCGTGTTTGCCGATTGAAATCTAATCCTGGGTTTATTGCCGTTCCTGGGACCTGAGAATTACATAAACCCTGTCTTTCCCTTCATCCCTATTGGTGGATACTCCATGCACAGACCACTATAACTTCATTACATAAGCCAGTTTATGAAGCATGGGGGAGTGGGGCTGAAGAGCCGCAGGTGGGATATAAATTGTATGTACCACGTGATGATAACCACATAGTTTTCTCCGATACGAAAATTCAGAACTTTTTTTTTTCGTCTTTCTATTATTACCGCGTCTCTATCGTTATTCATGAGGTGTAGATTCAACAACTTTTCACAAAACATTAAACAAACACGCATCTTTCACACTTCTACCTACCTCTAATGAATCCACAAGAATAACTTCCACCACTTGTTACTATGGATTCGTCGCGAATCTTCGTGAAAGGTCTGCCACCAAATCTTAACGAGGCCGACTTGCGCAAGCACTTCGCGTCGAAAGGTCATATCACAGATATCAAGCTGATACCCCATCGAAGGATCGGATATGTTGGCTATAAGGACTCGCAGGAGGCTGCCGCTGCAGTCAAATATTTCAATCGCACCTTCGTACGGATGTCTAAGATATCCGTCGAGATAGCAAGACCGGTTAGTTAAGTTCGATTGTGACATGAATTTACATGAGCTCAACATTGTTTGTAGATATCAGATCCCTCCTTGCCACAGGAGAGAGAAAGAAGATATGGACAACAAGCTACCACGGAGATATCTCAAACTACCAAACAGTCTTCCGAACCGGAGGTAACCCTCGAGAATGCAAAGAAGAGGAAGCGAGATGTGCCTGACGAGTCGGACCCGAAACTACAAGAATTCTTAAATGTCATGCAAACTGCCAAGGCCTCGGCAAGCACGATACATGGAATTGGTGGGGAACCTACAGATGAGCCTCCTGCAAAATATGCAGCGCTTGCTGTCGATGGAGGGGGGTCCGACGATGAGTACGAAGTCGTACCAAGCCGACGAAAGAAAGCTCAGCCTTCAGAGACTGTAAACCCGCCAATTAGTGTAGTGGACGGGGTAAATGGTCGGCTCCGCGAAGAAGTCGAAAGAGTTGAGAACCCCCCGACAGAACAACCGTTACCAGACGCACCTAGCTCTACCGAAGCCGCGATTCATGCAGCTGCTACGGATGATGACTGGTTACGATCACGGACAAATAGGTTGCTTGATTTGGTTGATGATGAAGATGTCGTTCCTACAGCTGCGTCCTCCAGGGATCCACCACCCATACCACTACACCACAAGCAAGACCAGCCCGAGGTTGTTGAGGTTGTTGATGCAACTGTAGATGAAGATCAAGATATGAATGATCAAAGCCATCACTCGGATTTGGATGAGCCTAGTGAAGAAACAAAAGACGGCGATCTTGATACAGTCGGTAAGACGAAAAGATTATTCGCACGAAACCTGCCGTATTCAGCTACAGAAGACGATCTCAGGTCATATTTCGAGCGATATGGTGTTGTTGAAGAGGTAAGATTTCCTTATTTTTCGTTATTTTTCTTCTTTCTTTCTATGATGAACCCCAGATAGGGACAGCTTATACCAAATGGTGTATGATGAGAAATCTGGGCCAGTATTTTAGTAGATGCCTGGTGTCTGAGAATCAATCCCTTCGTCATTAATTCTCTCCAGTTAGCTACCTTTCATTCCTGCTAAAATGACGATAGGTACACGTGCCAATGAAAGACTCGAGCAACAATCGGGGAATTGGCTTTGTTTTATTTGCTAGTCCAGAAGATGCAACAAATGCATTCCAAGCAGATCGATCTTCTTTTCAGGGGAGGATCATACATGTTCTACCGGCATCGGCAAAACGTGATCACAACCTGGATGAATACTCGCTGTCTAAGTTGCCATTGAAACAGCAGAATCTTATCAAAAAGAGAGCCAAGGCAGCAGAGTCTAGATTCAACTGGAACTCGCTTTACATGAACCAGGATGCCGTGAACGCATCTGTTGCTGATCGTTTGGGGATTTCCAAAGCAGAATTACTTGATCCCACCAGTTCTGATGCAGCAGTGAAGCAAGCGATCGCTGAAACATCTACAATTCAAGACACCAAAGCCTACTTAGTAGCTAATGGTGTCGATCTAAATGCCTTCAAGTCAGGGCCACGAGGTGACACAGCTATCTTGGTGAAAAACTTCCCTTACGGCACTTCAATCGAGGAGATCAGAACTCTCTTTGAAGAGCATGGGCAAGTACTCAAAGTGCTCATGCCGCCCACGGGGACAATTGCCATTGTTCAGTTCGCGCAAGGTCCTCAGGCTAAGACGGCTTTCACAAGATTGGCATACCGCCGATTTAAAGAAACCATATTATTCCTTGAAAAGGCGCCAAAGAACTTATTCGTAGGTAATGAGCAGCAACATGATGCGGTCCAGGCCAGTAAAGAGCCTGGTGGCGTACAGAAGTTATCTGCGTCAGAGCTGCTAGAGCAAGACAATCAAGAACCTGTCGAGTCGACCTCGTTATTTGTCAAGAATCTCCATTGGGATACTACTACCCAGGAACTTGCAGACGAGTTTAAACATCTCGAAGGATTCGGATCGGCTCAAGTGAAGACCAAAAAGGATCCCAAAAAGCCCGGCCAATTGCTGAGTATGGGATTCGGATTCGTCTCATTTACTAACAAGATAGCTGCCGAAGCGGCTCTGAAGGTCATGGACGGCCATACCCTCAGGTCACACAAACTTCAAGTCAGAGCTTCGCATCGTGGACGAGACGCTGCTGAAGAACGAAGACAAGAGGACAATGCGAAGAAGGCCGCGAATCAAAGGACAAAGATCGTAATTAAGAACGTCCCCTTCCAAACTAATAAGAACGACATTCGGACGCTTCTGAGCACGTACGGCCAGCTCAAATCAGTTCGCATACCGAAGAAGTTTAATGCTACTAGCAAAGGTTTTGCTTTCGCAGAGTTTGTCTCTCCGAAGGAGGCAGAGTCTGCGATGGTAGCCTTGCAGGACACCCATTTATTGGGACGAAGACTTATCCTTGAATACGCAGAGGCAGAGGCAATTGATCCAGAAGAGGAAATCGCAAAGATGCAGAAGAAAGTTGGCGGCCAAGCTAGCAGAATTGCCCTGCAACAGCTCACAGGGGGAGGTCGCAAAAAGGTGAACCTAGGAGGTGACGAGGACGAAGGGGAGCTCTAACGGGTAATTAATGCCTATACTTCCGATTCCGTGCCTGACTATGCTACTGAAGGAGCGCAGACATTGCCACGTTGGGAGCTAGGGGTTGTGGTTCGTTGCGTTATCCCTTGTTAAGGGGAGGGCTGCATTGGCGAATCTGGGGCCGCTGTCCTGACTCCAGGAGTTCGGCACTGCAATAGCTTGCAGAATCCACCCCTCCTTTGAGCGACTTCGATAACCCCTCTTGATTGAATGTCTACAAGCCCTAGACTTGATGATCTTGTATGGGTACGTTAATCAAAGTCACATTCCCCCCGCAAACCTCACGAGAGTTTCAACCACGACCGGCCCGAGAAGGGTTAGAGAACGTCTCCATAATAGGAAATTGGAGCATTCCCACGGTGAGTCTATTGCCGCTATTCGGTATCACTAGGTATCACCTCGTTCCTAGTTTCGTTGCGTGCCAACTGCACGCACCCCATGTAGAAGACGTCAAGCATCTATCTTCTTATCTCGATCTTGTAGATCATGGCGTTTATACTATTTGGAGCATTTTCTTCAAGGCGCCCTTGGAAGACTCCTAGGAGGGGCTCCTAGGGCTCGAGTGGTCCTTCAGGGCACATTTATTGCTGTCCTCCTAGATAGAGTAGTCGACGGTAAATGAGATCTGTATAAGATATGATGATCCTCTCTTCCATACCAATACCCTCGTCCAAGAAGTCATCTCTAGTCTTAATAGTAATAGGCATTCTCTTTTGCCACTGCCATTCCTTTTCACATATCTTGTTCTGCTTCCCAGCGTTCTTGAGGTCTCTTCAGGCATTCTCTTGAATTCTCGCTCTTTTCATGAAGCATTCTTTTTGTCTTTGAACGTACCTGTCATCAAGATGGAGCACCCACGACCCGTCCTTCCTTCTCAGAGATACTCCCCAGCATCAGATTATGCGTACGAGACAGACCACGAAGTAATGCCCATAACACGACACCCTCTTGGTGAATCCACGGGCAATATTCAGCCACATAATCTTGCTGGTCTAGCGCTGTGTAATCACTCCTTATCACCACCTATAGTCCCTACGCAGGCTTTGACCTCGAGTTATGGGACAAGCCTTCGAGGCGGACGTTCTTTACACCGAGATGTATCATTACGAGAGTCGCCAATGGGTTATCCGAGGGGCAGCAAGAACCCCATCTACGCGTACAAACACTTCGCAGATTATCGTAATAAAGTAATGCAAAAGGAGCTCGAGAAGGAACAACCAATATGGCCTTTGTGGTTAGAGGATGCCTTTCTCGATGGTAAGTAACGCCTCTTGTAGATGTCTAGTTCTTGAGTTCTAGAATATTCATGTTGACTCTGCTGGCAGCTCTTCTCTTAATTCCTCAGATGGGCCGGAAGAAATTCAGCTCAAAGACTATTCTATATGGGCGGAACATGCTCATCACAGAATACTTGTGGATCTACCATTGGTTACTACACCCCCCACAGAATGGTGAGGTTATCCCGAACAGACAACAAAGGGAAAAGGGGCCCGATGGAAAGCCTCATCCTATGTACCGGGGACGAAAGCAGGTATCAAGCCACATTCAAGTTTTGAAGGGTTTCTTCGCTACACTAGTCACTTGTGAGTAATTCCCAAGGCTTCTAATACTCGCTATGTGTTAGTGAAGACTTTGGCTAACCAGGCTCATAAGTTCACTTCATCTTCCCAAGCAAGAGAGATGCCAAGGAAGAAGATAGAAAGTTGATTAGGGACGATGACGACACCGAGTCCTTCAAGAACAATAGGGTATTAATATCCATAGCTGACGGGCGTTTACCTGATGAACGGCCTAACTACGAATATTTCGCTCGCCTATTAAGTGCTGACAACGATGTCTTTCTACGGCCAAAACAATGCTGGATCTTCGTTTCGTCGTCCCAGGTCAGCCTCAAAGAGAAGCACGTCAAGATGGATGACGGTACTTCCAAAAAGCAAGTTACCGGTTATACATCCAACGGCCACTGGCTAGGAGAGTCCGACTACCCTCACCTCAAGCTTAACGATGGCAAAGACTATAAAGATCTTCCGCGAAATGGGAACCAGCCAACTGTACTCCTACACGAATACACCAGGCCACTGGCACAAAAGGAGTCTTCTTCTATCAAGGATATTTCCAACCGCTGGGACGTCCAATTCCCAGAGCTTAAGGAGAAGCTCCTTGCCGCCTTAGATGATACGCACCCGTCAGACGAGCGGTCATCACGCTGCGTAGTCGGACCCTGTGACACCTTCCAGTTCGAGGTGACTTTAGACCTCCACGCGACGTCCAAGTTCCCCGACGGCTCGGAGCTCAACGGCATGGTCGAGCTCTCGATCAACCGGCCCGAGCTGCACAACCACAGCTGGCGGTCCGTAACTTCGGTCGTCAAGCCTGACGAGCTGCACATCTCCGGCTCGGAACCGGACTTCTGGGACAGGAGCAATCCGGTCGAGGTAATCGTCTCGCATCGCGTCGGGTGCAGTGGCGTTGAAAGATGCGATTGCGCCTCCCGCGGCAGCAGGGATACGATTGGCGTCCCGTTTCCCGCTGCGAGCTGGGCCAACACGTTTATTAAGCTAGCCCCGTATGTGACTGCAGAGCGGGAACGCAGGGCGCGCGAGCAAGAGTCGCGTAAGGGGCAACGACCCTCCCGTGCCGACCGGGCGACGAAGAAGGAGGACGACGCTACTAGTAAGACTGGCAGTCCTAAGATGCCGACGCCTAAGGACCTCCTATCGCAAGTCGCCATGTACCAAGAAATCTGGTCCGCCCCCAACGACGGCACCACGACCCCCGCCACTACTAGTAGCGAGGGCAGCAAGCGCGGCTGGATCCGGCGCGCCGTCGTCCTGTGGACCTTCGCCCCGGTGCACGAGCACACGGACGATAAGGGCAAGACCGCCACCGTGGCCGCGGGCACGAACTGGAAGTTCCTGACCAAGGTCGACCCGATCTCCGAGTACCACCAGCAGCGTGCGTACCAGACGGGCCCGCCCGCCGTCTCGCGCGACAGCATCATGTCACCCAACCCCGGCTTCCAGGCCCACGTTCACGCCGCCATGCACGAGAACCTGAGCGCGGCGTACGACACGCAGTTGCCGGTGCCCACCACGTTACCGGGGCAATCGCATCACCATCAACACCATAACCATAACCAACACCATAATCAGAGCCACAGCCAGGGTCATCACCAGCAGCACGCGCACATCCCGCCGGGCCTGGATCTCCTAGATGGGTTTGACAATGGGCTCGTCACGCCGCCGCCCACAGCCTCGCTGACGGGCGGGTACCCGCACAGCTTCGACGGCAGCGGCAGCGCCGACTCCGCCCTACATCACCACCTCAGCTTCATATCGGACGGGACGAGCGGGGCCGGGACCGCTGATATCCCGGCGCCTGCGAGCCATAATACGGGGAATAGCAGCGCGGATTTCCTCTCCGGACTCGGGGTCCCGATCTCCACGTACGACGACCCGACGGGGACGGACTGGGCCGCGGCGCACAGCACGGGCGGTCTAGCACTCGATGTGGGAGTAGGGGCTACGGGCTGGAACCCCGGATACGGCGTCACCTGGGCCGACACCAGCGCCCTCACCAGCGCGACGACGAGCGCGGGCACTGGCGAGGCCCTCTGGGCCACGGCGCCGAACAGCGTCGCGGGCCACGAGTCCCGCGACAACAGCCTATCCGGCGCGAGCACCTCGCACTGGAGCGGGGTCGGGGCCGACGACAAGGACGCTTCGCTGTGGGCTGTCACGCCGGGGAAGACCCAACATCATGGCCATGGTCACAGTCAGCAGCAGTACACGCACCACACACAAGGCCCAACTGCTGCGCCCAGCGTGCAGGACCCGTGGGCGCCGTGGCAGGGCGGCGACCACGCGGCCTGGGACGTGGACGCGCAGGACTTCTCGCTGGACCTGGGCGCCGGAAGCGGGACGGGGCTGACGCCGCTGAGGGCCGCGCAGCAGTACCACGCGCAGCATCACGGCGGCGGCGGCGGCGGTGCGCAGGTCGCGGGCCGCAAGCGCTCGCGCGCGGAGAGTGTGGACGCGGGAGACACGGTGTACCCCGCGCACTCGATGCGCAAGCTGTCGCACCCGCACCCGAGCCGCGCGCAGCAGCAGCAGCGGCAGCAGAACGCGCCGCCGGCGGTTATGGATGATGGGCAGGGGTTCTTGTGAAGACTACTATCTCCTTTTACTCTTACATCGGATCTACGGTATGCACATTTTGGAGCTTGACGCGGGATAAGGCGTTGGCTCTTTGCTCACTTGTATTTTTATCACATACCGGGACTTTCTCAAGGGGCGTTGGCTGGGATATGGGTTTGGGTTTGGGTTTGGGTTTCTCTCGGGCTTTGATCAGGCGCCGCTGGCTTCATTTTTGGGAAAATTCAGGGTCGGCTAGGCAAGCAAAGGAAAGGGAAGGGAAGGGAAGGGAAGGGAAGGGAAGGGAAGGTGGGCTCTTTTAGTGGTCTAAGTGAGCTGCGTCTATATAATACACATCATATCATATCATACTATTCACATTACGAGAGTTTTAGGGCAATGATTGCTTGTGACCACAGCGAATATTGAATGGTTTTCGATAGACATCGCGATCGTCCAGCTCGGGTGATTTGCGAAACATCGGAGCAAGATATATACACGAGGAACCACAAGGCAGACTAGATACCTACACATACTTATAATATGTTAAATTAGGCCTACGACAGCAGGATAGAACTAGTGGATTAGATAAATGTCCGACTGATATGAGGAGATAAACTTACGTATGTATGTACATACGTTACAAGATATGCTGTTTCAAGATCGAGTGCTTGGCAGGGGAGCATCGCGAAGTCTTGGCAAGTTAAAACTTCTTAATTGGAGTCCATCGTTTCTTCGATGCTACCGCGCGGATCGACGACATGGTGGTGATGTGCCACCCCTGGCAGCCCTGGAGACTAAATCAAGGGTGCTTGTGTCGATTACGATTAGGCTATGATACAAGGGTGATCATGAAACGGTGGAGGTCTAGATATCGGGGTAGTCGTCCGAACCTTTTTAACCACCATTCCAAATTCTTATCTCAGATGCGAGACTTAGGATGACAGGTTCCAGTTTCAGACTTGCTAGAAGACAAAGAAAAGACTAAAGCATTGTTGAGTTCAATAGGTATGTCGAGATGGTGAAGCATCTCAGATCCTTAATCGATCATATACTTCATGCTTCAGGGGCTATCATATGTAGAGTTTGCCTACCATAGCATCAAAAGTATAATACTTTAAACATGAGATGACGGGTCCTTTATACTTCCGGGAGGGTGTTTAAGTTAAGGTTATCCCTTTGCCAAGGAGAGGTTATCATCGCAGTTTCAAAATTTGAGTATGCGGCGCTTAATGATTACACGCGCAATTGATAGGGAGTGGATACTGCCCATTTCCACTTCTCGTCCACCCTCTCTAGGTAAAAGAGAGTACTGTAATTTTCGAGGTACGGCGCTTACGATGGGAATACGAGACAGTCGGCGGTATCGAAATTGAAGAAGCCGGTGGAAGACGAAGAAGAAGAGTGCAGATATTTGCTCAAAATCGTTGCCAAGACGGCGGCAATGCAGCCAACCGCGTCGACCAGGTTAGGCTTCTAGGTTAGGAGACCGCCGCGACAGCCATCGCGACGGATCCTATCATCGTCATTTCGCATGGTGCCGATAACTCATGTGGCTTCGTCCAGCAGCGGTTTCGCATGCTTCGGATATGAAGATTACCTAGGTCACGAAGGTCGGCCGCGGGCAGCAAAACAGGTCATGGCTGGCGAGCCGCCGCATCGTGGTTGTTCTGTAGCCTCTCAATGCAATGAGGTTCTGTTGCATTTCGTCGCGGACTGGGGTAGGGGGAGTCATTTGATTGGTGGTGATGCAAAGAATTTGGAAAAATGGAACAAGGAGACGGGAATTTAGATAATGTGGGGAGTTGGTGCCGAATGGTTGGGCTAGGTTTAAGAAGTTCTCGATACCACTTGAGCATTTCCAAATTAGAACCTAAAAAGTAGCTTTTTGGTGGCTGCAATGCTAAAAAGGTACATAACCTTATCGTTATCAGCCCTCGTTGAACCTTGATAAGATCCCGTTCTCTTGTACTGTGTACATGTGCTCGCTAAAGCTTTGTGCTACAAATACACACATACCCCTGCCATCTATAGACTTCAACCCAACCTTTTATGTAAATCACATACTTTACCTGTTTACTTCCATTTCCTATAGTAATCCATACCTACTAGGTACAGAACATAGATTCTTACCCCATCTACTGGCGCATATGAGTTATCTTCCCAAACAAAACAGCCGCCACAAGCAATGTCAGCCTATGGTATATCTCGTCATCAATACTATCTCCGTAGACCCAGACCAAGATTGCTCCACGCTACCAACCTTACAAGAAAACTTATTACATGCCTAGACATATAAACTATAGCTGAGTGGCTAGAACTCTCAGATTTCAAAATGAGGCTAGAAATAAGCAGGTTATGGCCTGTCTGGCTATATCATATGGCCGCATGCCGCTGTGTTCCAGAAACCGAAGTCCCATGTTCTGCATGAAGATTGCAGGGAGCACTGTACGAAACAATACTATACTACTATACAACAGTTCTTTATTCTCTTAGACAAATCGAGCGGCTATCTACTTAGGGTTAAGTATTTTAGATTGTATCTTAGGGTACCATTACTTTTGACTCACATGCGGCAATCTTTTCAAAACTTCCCGTCCTAAGTACCATTTTGAGTCACTGGGAATTATCGAGTCAACCAACAACATACACCGACCGACAGACAACAGACAAGGTGAACGGATGATAAAGAAACTTGAGCACCTGACACTCGCCGGTTAATCATTCAGTGTCCTCTATCGTTCACCTTGTTGGTGGGTCTCAATCCTCACCTTGCCGCCTTCACCAAAACTTCTTACACATCATACACATCAAAATTCAAATCACCTCCCATTTACTTATTCACCTTCTCACACCTTTTTGTTCATATCAACTCCTCAGAACAAGTCTACTTGTTCGCCTTTGTCGATTGTTCAACAACGAATCCTATTGTTAATCTCTTACACCATACTATTATTGCCTCTTAACAAAGAATATAGTTCTACTTATTTCTATTTGAGAAGTCGGCCTGGTCTCTGCCGCCGCGGCGCACCCTACCTATTCGTCCTTATCGAAATCCACTTACGAATTTGTATATTCTCTTCTTACGCAAGCCCGCCTAACTTCACTTCAAATATTCTACATTCTTCTAGAACAGCCGGTATCTAACAAACTACAATATCGTTGTTTATCGAACAATATTCTTAAATTCCCGAGACACAAAAGCGCTTCTCCTCAGCATTCTATTTTTCTATTCTCATCTCGCAGGCGAGACAACCAAGTCAACTTCAGACAAAGTCTCAGAATATTACTAGAATCTACGCTTTACAAGATGTTGTCTAACAGCATTTTAAAAACAATCACCCTGCTCGCTGCTTCTGTACCCGCAGTCAGCGCCCACTCCTGGGTAGAGCAGGTTCGCCAAATCGACCTTACTGGTGCCTACACCGGTAAGATGGGTTATCCCATCGGCTACATGAACCGATCAGCTCCCGACTTTAACGACAGCCTAGCCCAGAACAAGATCTTGAACACCGCGACTAACCCAGCTGTCTGCAAGCCCAAAGCTAACGCTTACGACAACGTGAACCGTCTCAGCGCGGCTGCTGGAGACTACGTCGCCATGGTCTACCAGGAGAACGGCCACGTCACTCAGCCATTCTTGACACCTCGCCCATACCGAGATGGTATCGTGAATGTCTACGGTACACTTCATCACGAGGACTCAGATGGAATCAACGACGTCCTCAACTCGTGGACTGCTGATGGCAAGGGTGGAAATGGTAAGGGTCAGCTTCTTGGAACCCACTACTACGACGATGGCCAGTGCTACCAGAATGCCGGACACAACTTCGCCATTCCCATCTACGCCGCTCGCTTCCACGAGTTCGGACTAGAGGAGCTGTTCTGCCAGACCGACTTCCAGCTTCCCGATGATCTTCCCGAGTCTGGCACTTACACGGTCATGTGGGTCTGGGACTGGCCTCTCGTCACTACCGACACCCAGAACACCACTGAGATCTACACTTCGTGTGCCGAGATCCAGCTTGGTCCTCGCAACAGCAGTGCTAAGAACGCCAATGTTAAGTATGCCACCAATAACAAGATCCAGAGCGCTGGCATCGCATCTCAGCTGGCTACTCAGTTCGAGGCCACCGGTCTAGGAATTGGTACCCACTCCCCTCTAGCAGCAACGGGCACCGCAACATCCACTCAAGACTCGGATGCCACCACCACGTCTGATGCGGTTACAACTGCTTCTGCCGACCCTACCTCTTCATCGACCAAGAAGCACAAGGGACACCAGGGTGGTATCACAACAGTTACTGTTACTGCAGCCGCCACAACCACCACGGCGTGGAAGACCGTTACTGTCGACGCAGCTGGAAGTGGTAAGCATCACAAGAGCTCAGCTGTTGCCTCTACTTCAGCTGTTGCCTGCACTTCACCTGTCGCCTCCACCTCGGTTGTCGCCTCTACCTCGGATGCTGTCTCTACACCGGCAGCTACAACAGTCGAACAGGCTTCGACCTCGACCGGTGCCCATTCGGCCGCACCTACAACCATTGTCCCTGTCATTTCGATCTCCAAGTTTATGAAGGCACGAGTAACAGGACAGGCACGCCGCAGCGACCAGTCCTAAGGACATACAGGCATCTTAACCCTGGGAGGATTATGGCACTTACGACGTTTCATTTTATTCTCTTGTGATACCCTCTCCTTACAAAATCATTTCGCGTTCAATTCAGTTGCACATATTTAACTTCGATTCTTGTTCATACTTTTTTACCCCACACTTTTCCCACGCCTGGTCGCGTTTTTACGAACTCTACGAGAACACGACACCAGGGCATATCATCGCATTAAATAAGGACGAGGGCGTCCTTGGTCAGGAAAGCATCATGTGGTTTTTGTTTTTGCATGGAAAGGAACTTGTCATACGGAGGGGAGTCGCATCATCATCACCAAACACTACCTTGTGAGGACATGTAAAAGGACTACTTGTATCGCAGAGGGGAAGCATTCCAGTGTACGGGCATTGAATGGCGTACCCAACTCCCCGGGTGTGGAAAATCGGGCTTCTAGGTCAGGCGTTTAGGGCATAGGACGGTTAGGCATAGGCATTTGCATTTGGAGGACATGGATAGGTACGGAAAGGTCTACACAAAACATGTACGGGAGCTTAGCTACTACGCAATACGATATCTACTTGCTAGATTTCCTCAACACGATCAGTCGCGAAACTCCGCTCCGGCTTCAGTAATCCCTAATCAATAATCTCCCTTAAACGGAGCTTAACTACATAATCCCTTCGACCTCGGAACCGCGTAGACGACGATATCCCATACAGAGTAGCTTTCCAAGGAACTAATACGTAACACATAATACATAGGTAACAAGCGGAGGAAATTAATAATTAATTCGTCTAGTTCGTTTAGTATACATTCTATTTAATTTTTAATAACTACATAATTACTATTTCTTTAAAATACTTGCATCATACCTTGGTTACGTAGTACCTGACCTATCGTTTTCCTGGTCTCAGATCTCGCAGCGCAGCTGAAATGCAGCCCTATATGCAGGTCATCTCTTGGCAGTGTATACCCACTAGTGCCGAAGCTGCGCCCCCGGATCCAGGGACGGGGCCAATCAGGCGAGAGGGTGAGAGACATGTCTTGGCTATGCTGCAGTAATATTTTTGTCTGACTTGTTGTAGATAACAGGTCGCCGACGAGGCGCAGCTGACGCTTTTCTGTGAACTTGTGTACATAGGTAGTATGTAGGGCTGAAGGATCGCTTTTAGACGAACGCCTCGTCGGTTTTCGTCGGCTGTCAGCGTGAGGCCCTCAGCCTCTAGAAGTGGAGGCTTAAACTCTCGCTCGTTCTTTAGTCTAGATAGGTTCCCGGAGAGTACTCCGTTGGCATTCGCCACCTTTGAGGGACGATATCATCCTCATCACCCGGCTTGAGGCTTCACCCTACTCGTAACGTAGCGCTGACTGAGGCCCGTCTGGGGCCGCCATGTCAGTCCCGCTAAGCTAGGGGTAGAACCTATCGGTTTAAAGATAGATGAGATTTGTAGTAGTTGCCTGTGCTCCCCTGCGCGAAAGGTCGTGTCTACCTGGCTTAGTAACTTTATCCCTGGACGACACATCTGGCTTGATTATTGGTGTGAATTATGGCGTGGTTAGGCTGGCTGTAGTGTTCGAAACGAAGTTAGCGCATGGGAGTGAGATGGTTTGGGGCTTGGAGCAGGTAGATAGAGGCATGTTGAGTTTGGGCATATGCGGGTCAATGGTGGTGGTAGTGATCGATAGAAATAGAGTCATGATCTCTTCTAGGCATTACTATGACGTCTGGGAAGCTTTCGAGGTAAGACGTTGATTTCGGTTCTGGTAACTCTATCCCGAACCAGGATTTGAGAATGGAAAGACATCAGTAGTGGCATAATATCACATATATTGAACGTTCAACCAAGCGCTTCGGTATTAGGCGAGAGAGTGATGAACTCTCTATACGTCTCTTCAGCTTTAGACATTGTCATCTCAAAGAATAAGCCTTTGTCCCAAAGGGGTAATGCAAAGCTGATGATTCGTCTGAGAATATTCTTGGTATCGATACTAAAGCCATCATATAGAACGAATTAGTAGACCTTCGTCTAAGATAATAAGAACTATTTGCTTATCCGTAGGTTTATGATAATACTGTTAGTATCATGTGTCGAGAATGATCTCAAGGGATAGAAATGAGCATGGCACTTTGTACTAGCCACCTCTAGGTGCTGTTATCCTATCCCATTTAGCTCATGCAAGACAACGAAGATTTCGAGTTCCCAATGGTGATCAGAGTGCGGAATCTTCACAACAGCCTAAGAAATCAATCTTCGGGAATGGTGCTTTAGATCTTGGTTCCGACATAAACCATATGTTCTAGCGTCCTGAATCTTACTACGCCCGAAGTTGATGGAATATCGATATTATCCCTTCTCCCGCCGCCTTCGGGCGATAACCTACGTAGTCGCCCAGATTTGGTATCAATTCGCGAGAGCCGCACAGCCGACCTTGGCAAGAATGAGGAGGTTGTGTGAGCAACTGATGTTGTCAGTATATGTACTCGAGCTATATAAACAGGCGAGGTTCTTTAGGTTTCATGAACATTATCAAGAGACCCATCTATGCCGAACGGCGAGTAACCCTCCAAAGAGCCGCGGTTCGACGATATCTTGTTGAGCTCCGGGATTAAAGATGAGTCTCTATCTGCAAGACCGTAAGTCATTCCAATCAAGCAGTCAACTTCCGGGGCAACAGCGCAGCCACATCCGCAAGGCAGGATTCAAAGAAACTTTACTATGAATAATAGTGTGGCACAGTCCCTTTTAACCCGTCCCTAGACATAACAAAATCGAGATCACCGGTCTATTCTTCGTGTGGAAGGATGCTGCGCGTCATAACATAGGATCGAGTAGATAGGCGAGTGATGTTCTAGGCAGATCGGCAGTTCATATATGGTCTACTATATGAAGTGGGATTGTCCCCTAGAAATACGGATGATAGCTCCCGGCTTAGTAACGCGGCGAGTGTATTTATCCTGTCCTGTAGATGGATTTACATATCGTCCGCGCTGGGAGGGAGGAAGGAAGGAATTTAGCCTAGAGTCTAAACGTGCTTCGAAGTTCTTGGGATTCGAACTGCTTCTAGAGTAACAGTCGAGGACGGGTCGGAATCGTTTATGTCGCTGCGAGAGATATACTGTCTTTTATTAGAAGATAGCCAGCAGAGCCTCTTTAGATATAAATCCAACCTCGGTCTCTCACGAAAGCCGAGTAGAAATCTATCTCCGTCTCTACCAGCATCCTTACTTCACCCGTACGAAAACCCTCTAAAAAAAACTAGAACTTATACTCCAAAATGCGCTCCTCCCTACTCCTCCTCACGCTCACCACCAGCGCCCTCGCTGCGCTAACCCCGACCTGGGCCAAACTAGCGCTGTCCCTCAACCTGATGGAAACGAACCTCAACAACGACCGCGGGCGCATCGACAAGTACTACATGGACGCGAGCAAGCGGGCGGCGGACAACAACGCGCTAAACGCGACCGAGGGCGCCGTCGCCGACGCCCTCCTCACAAAGCTGATGGCCGCAAACTCCATGCAGATCAAGGCCCTGAGCGACCTGCGCAGCTACCTGTTCTACCCGGAGGCGGACCCCGAGACTTATTACGGGGCCGGGGAGAGGGGCGTCGAGAGTATCGATTTCGGGCTGCCGGAGGACTTGCTGGAGACGCAGGGCGTGTTTGATGATAAGGATGAAGTTAGGCCGATTAGTGATATTCCGGGGTGTGCTACTTGCGCCGTGAATTGGTGAGGGGATCGCTAGACATTTCCCCCTTCATTATTCTTTAAGTGGAGTGTGAATATCTCGCTGGTCGGTCAGAGACGAGTGTTTGAACTTGACATATTCGCCTCATGTTCATAATTCGGCTCAGGGATGATCGTTGGGTTTGAATTTGCCCACCCTAAATCACAAGATTCTAGGACCTGATCAAGTTCGCTGGTTTTAACTCGCCCAGTAGTCAATAATGAGCTCGTAACGCTTTTAAAATATTTCAAGTCGCTGTCCACATGTCTTATGCCGTTACAATATAGAAATCAATGTGTTTCGAATTGCATATCGTCCTCTGAGTCCTCCAAATCACCATATAAAACCTCGCATACGCCGGCGAGTGGCACATCCATAACGGCATCCGTGCCTTCGTTCCAAATATTCTTCCAGTCGAGTTGCCTAGCCTTGTCTTCTGCGATAGGCTTCTTGGATTCGCCTGGCCGTATCCTACCCTTGCTGTCAATAGTGGCGACCTTGGCCGCTTCATCCACGATAGTCTCCAGCGAAGTCATAGAGAGAGTCAGAATCTCGGTGTTATAGGAGGCGAGCGCAACGTAGATGTATACTAGGAGCATGACGAGGAAAGCCGGGATTGCCAAGGCCCACCACCTGTTAGGGTAGTAGTAGATGCCCAATGCGTGCAAGAACGGAGACGGTAGGTAGGCCCATAGCAGGTACATGAGGAAAGTCAAGGACGAGAAGAGATATAAGACGAAGCCGTAGTACTCGTACGTGGGCACCTTTGGGGATGCGCGCGGCACCGGCTCGAGATCGTCGTCCGAGGCATCGGGTGTGGTAGGTCGTGACGGGCGGAGCAACGATGTCAGGGACGGCGAGGGAGGTAAGGGTGTTGGAGGTCTCCCGTAGAATGGGGGAGCGAAGTAGTTCTGCTGTAGCGGAGGTGGAGGTAATGACTCGTCGCTAGAAGATGATAGGTCGGACTGATCGTCTGAGAGGAAGTCGTCTCCGTCTGAAATGAGCGACATCTTGGCACATATGCCTATGAACTCTCTAATATACTAGTTATAATATCTGTTCTCGATTTGAAGTATGTGAATATATACGGAGTATCATCGTTCATAGTTGATACTCTTTTTCAATTGCGTCGCGACCATCGAGATGAAGTTGCAGTTCTAGAGTTAGGAACCTGGACATTAAAATATTCCATTACGTATTGGTGTTGCTTTAGGGGACTCCATTTACCCCAGCCACAACCTTGAAGATAGACTCAGGTACAAGCCTCCGGGGTATGAAAGGTTAAATGTGTACAAGTCCGGCTCAGCAAGATTGTAAAAGTAAGTATTACGCTGCAGAAATTTAAAGAAAAGTTTAACCAATTAGAGATGGCAACTTCTCTTACAAAATGGATGGTAGCCAATTATATATAGAGAATATTGTCCGGCGTTTTTCCTAACGGGGCTCGTACCGCGCTAACATCTCATGCCTCGGAGGATTGTACCGCCGGCACTACCAGCCACAGGCGCGACTAGAGGTAAGAGAAGCTTCACCTTAGAACGCGACCAACCAAAAAATCGAGATCGCTCTCAGACTGTACTCGCTAATTCCCAATTCACAATTTCCACCAAACCTCATCCCACGACCACACCCCATCCGCCTTTTACCATTGGGAACCTACACCATGGCGCAACAACAGCCACTTCCCAGTTCACAACAACCCCTCGATGTTTATGGTGGTGGTAAGTGCATTCATTAGCCTCGTCTTCTATAGCTCTATAGTTCAATAGCTCTGTCTATACTGGTCGCCTTATACTGTTTGTCTTATACTGACGCGCCCCACTAGACGAAGTATCCGCCCTCGTCCTCGATGCCGGTTACTGTCACACGAGAGCAGGTTTCGCCGGCGAAGATGTCCCCAAAGCAGTTCTACCATCCTTCTATGGTAGCTTCAAGAACGGCGATGGCGACTCTGCTACCGACCACAATGTCTTCGGCGACGAGTACCTAATCCCCCGCGGTGGCTTCGAGGTCAAGAACTACATGTCGCGCACCGAAAGCATAGTTGAGGATTGGGATACTGCTACTAAGATGTGGGAGCATGTCCTCATCAAACGTTTGCAAGGCGAGAAACCTACTCCACCCACAAAGAATGGCCTGAACGATCCCTTCGAAGACGGCGAGGGAGATATTGCAATGGAGGATGCGGGGGAGCAGGAGAAGCCGTTGGCTGAGAACCCTCTGTTGATGACCGAAGCTCCGTGGAATGCGGGTAAGGCACGAGAGAAGGCTATCGAAATCGCTATGGAGAACTGGGGATGCCCTGCGTTCTGGCTATCGAGAACACCGGTGTGCGCTGCATTTGCGGCCGGCAAGGCGTCGGCATTGGTGATCGACGTAGGAGGTGCGAATACGAGTGTCACCGCTGTTCATGATGGCATGATCCTGAAGCGATCTATCCAGAAATCGCCAGTTGGAGGAATATGGCTGTCGCAACAAGTTCGAGCTTTATGGGATAACAATGACCCCAAAATCGACGTCATCCCGTCTTACATGGTCGAGAATAAGACTCCCGTAGATGCAGGCGCGCCGGCCCAGGCTACGTTCCGCAAGTTTGGCTTTGAGCTCCATCCCTCTTTCAAAACCTACGAGGAGGAGCGCCTCTTGACCGAGTTCAAGGAGTCGGTCGTCGAAACCTGGCGTGGTCCCGGCAGGTATCTAAACCCAGGCAACGAAGAGCTAGTAAAGACACAGCCCGGTCGCGTATTCGAGATGCCAAACGGCTCAAATCAGATGTGGAGGGAGCAGCGATTTAGAGTCTCGGAAGGCATGTGGGACGAGGCAGCCGCGTTACCGATGGGCGAGGCCGTCACCAAAGCCCAGACGATCCCCGAGCTGATCAAAGCTGCTATCAACGCAGTAGACGTGGACTTACGACCCAACCTCCTAGGCAATATCGTGGTGACAGGAGGCTCGAGCTTGCTTAACGGATTCAACGACCGCCTGAACCACGAGCTGATGGCCATGTACCCTGGCATGAAGATCAAGCTTCACGCCGCCGGCCTGACTACCGAGAGACGCTTCGGCTCTTGGATAGGAGGAAGTATTCTGGCGAGCTTGGGCACATTCCACCAGATGTGGATCTCGCGCAAGGAGTACGAGGAGAACGGCACCGGCATCGTCGAGAAGCGATGTAAGTAATCGTGATGAGCACCGAGCCATCCCACGGGACTTCCTTCAACCCGTTGCGAATTCACTTTTATCGAGGCGGAGTTTTATGTAATCTGCCCTAGGCGTCCGGAGTCGGTAGATAGCCAACGCAGGCAGGCTTAGGTACGAATGTTCTTTTTAGAGGGACAGAAAAAATTAGGAACAGGGGATAGCTTCTTGTAACTTGTAACTGCAGAGAAACTCGGTTAGGTAAACAAGAAAGTCTGAAATTTTGATCCACTACCTTAAGGCGTCTAAGAAAATGAGAAATATTTTAAGTATCCAAGTCCTCTCACTCCCCGATCCTTTTAACCTATCCTCCACTACCCTTTTCCTTTTCTATAGGTACCTATATATTGGTCTCGGATGGATAGAATCACCAACCGTTCCACCTCACCCACACATCCACGATCTCATCATCCCTGCCCTCGTTCCGCGAATCCACGACGAGGTAGTACGCATGCGCCGCCCCCGTAATGCACGAGTGGTTCGGCCAGACGCGCACCCGCTGGCCCACGCGCAGCGCCACCTCGTCCTCCCCTCGCCCCGCCCACCGCAGGATCCCGTGCTCCTGCGACAGGCTCGCGACCTCCCAGCCCGCGTGCTCGGCGGGGAACCCGGCGCCCGGCGCCGCCAGCTTCGCCGACAGCTCGCCCCACGGCATCACCACCCCGTACCCCACGTACGAGGCCCCCGGCACCGGCCCCAGGTCCGCGACCGGCTCCCGGCCTAGCGCGATGCAGCCCGCGTTTATCAGCGCTTCCGTCGACCCCGAGGGCGACCGCGACGCGTACAGCGAGCAGATCTCGGCGAGCACGCTGATCCCGATCAGCGACGCGTTGAGGGTGGCGCTGTCGCGCGCGTGCGCGCAGAGCTGTTGGATGTCCAGGGTCGGGTACACGCCCGCGTGCACCTCGAGCGTGAAGGAGGCGGCCTTGAGGGCCTTGAGCAGGGCCTTGAGGTGCGTGGTCGGCACGGGGGTCAGGATGTCGGGCTGCGTGGCTTGCTTGGGGGCGCCGTTGGTCGCAGCGTTGCCGTTGGTGGCGGGAGCGTCACCATTAGTAACGGAGACAGAACCGCCGTTCGTCTCCACCAGGTCCGGGTGCTGGATCGTGGTCGCCGTCGGCGTCGCCCCCACGCTCAGCACCAGCGACTGCCGCCACGCTGCGCGCCGCGCCTTCACCTGCTCCGCGACCTGCTTTAAGCCTTCGAACTCTTGGCTCAAGTAGTTCATGGCTTCCCAGTCCTTCCGCGACGCGTACGAGTGCCCCGCGTGGCTGTACACCCCGAGAAGCTCCGAGGTCCCGGATGCCTCCGAGGCGAGCAGCGCGTCGATGAGCGCGGAGCACGGGGGTGTGTCTGGGATCACGCCGGCCCGGTGCCCGCCTACGTCTACCTTGAGGAAGGCCAGGGGCGCGTGCCCGCTGGATGTGTGGAGTGTGGCGAGCAGCGGCACTTGGTCCGCGTGGTCGACCATCACGGAGAGCGCGCCTGCGCCTAGCGCGGCGGAGACGGCGGCGAGGCGCGGGATGCAGGACGGGTAGAGCGGGAAGGAGTATAGGACCTGTGGGTGTGTGAGATGCGCGTCGGAATGGGTTGGGATTGGTGGGATTGCTAGTTATGGGGAAGGGGGTGGGGGTTCAGCTCACGTTGACCTTCCGCCCTTCGTCCTGGTACTCTTTCAGCAAGGGGATGAGCTTCTCGGCTTCGATTATGGTGGACACTATCAGGTTCACCAAGCGCGTGTCTCCCACTTGGAGTCTCGTGAGCTCCTCCGTCTGCGGGTTGGGTTAGGTTAGCCTCGTCCCCGTGTTCGACATGTGAGGTTGTGAGGTGACTCAAGATCTCGGAGCGTACCTTGTGGGTCTTGATATGTGCCCGCCAGTTCAGCTGTAGCCTTTCGGCGGCCTCGAGCATCAAGTTGCAGTTCACCTCGACTTTGGCTAGGTCTAGCACGACTGCGGGCGTGACGATATCGTTGAGGGTCTTGCCTACGAACTGCTCGCGGAGGATATCCTTGGATAATTGCACGGCCATTGTAACGTCTTCCTTACCTCTAATTCCTTCGAACTTTCTTTTTTATGTCTAGTCTATGTATCTAGATCCAGCTACCGCATAAGCCTTCTAAGGTCTAATCCCGATCCTAGCTTTTTTTCTTAATGGTCCAAGGTCCTCTAGAGGGGTATGGCAAAGAGATAAGTACAGATATTGGGTTATCTTATAGACGCTCGGCGCCTTACATCCTTAGACCTAGGGCTAGGAGACGCCGAGGGCGGGATGTAGCCCGTGACCCACTAGTTAGTTCGGTATACTAACTTAAGCTAGTTGGGCTTTCATGCACCGTCGATAGACCACCTGCAGCGCAAGTGCGGATCACGATGTAACGACCCCGACAGGAGGATGTTCGTACGCTGCGTCATATTGGACAGACTGTCAGGTGAGTATTCCACCGCGTCGAAGAGTTACTGTTACCAAGAGTTGCTGATCAATTACTACAACTAGGTAGGCAGTAAAACGAAGAAGCCCTGGTTTTCAACTTTTACTTTTTGCTTATTCCTTTTTCCGAGGCGCCATCGTCAGGATAACATCATTGTGTCGCCTTATATGGCAGTGACGAGGCTCCCTTGTAAGACGAAAATAGTCGAGCAGGGAAATTATACTACGTAGCATTCTCGCGTTCCACCTGTTCGGGACGAAGCATATAAAAGTGGTTGTTCTCGACGAGTATAGGCCGAGGCAAGGAAGGCCTTTTGAAACTAATGCCACTAGTGGAATATCCGGATCCGTGCATATCTTGTTTTAAACGAAGAGGGCAGAATTAAACTAGGAGATGCCTGACTCCAACTCACGTGCCGGGGATCGTGACTTTGGGATATTTCTTATAAAAGGGGTTAGTTGTAGGTAAATACTAGGTAGGTATGTCTGTATTCATCTAGAAAAATACTCTATTGAGTGCCTGGAGGGTGTAAAATCGCAATAATCGTAGCTAGAGATGTCGGTAATACACCTAGCTAAGTTAGATCTTTTCATATGATATTTTAAAGTCGTCTAGATAGGTATTCTAGTAACGTACCTACTATTATAGACGGTCAGAAGGGGGGATAAGGGAAAGGCTCAACTTGAGCCTAAGTACCTACTCAAGCTCTTCAGCCTGCCGGTTTAACTTGCGATTAAAATCCCCGAGGTAGCAGTGATATCGTGAAGACTTTTATGGTCCCGTTACATACGTGGTTGGCGGTGATTTGGTACCAATACTTTCCATCCACATGACTTCGGTAAGCCACAGCAGAATATGCAGTCCTTCACGGCTTAAGGCTTGTAAGTGTAGATGATAAATTGCTACTGTTGCACGTATTGGGCTAGACGTCCTGTGATGATATTGTCCGGTTGAAATCTCGCTGACTACCTAAGGCAGAATTTGCAGAGGTGCGAACAGAGGTGTATTCTCTTAGTCCATCATTCGAGAGATGGTTCTTAATACGGGTCCGATCATGGGCTCTCCATGAATACAAGGTTAATACTGCGGGGTGAGTACGACTCTGGCATTCCTCGTGATGCGTAGGGAAACGCAGCGCAAGCCAAGAAGTTGGTTTAAACATGAGAAGGTGAAGGGTAGACACCTATCAAGCTATCAGAGTAGAGGATTTCCAACTTTTGACCGGCCAAATGAAGGATACCCTTTTCAACTGATACAATCATCTACTTTCAAAAGGTAGATGAGGATGGAAAACTTGATACCGTAACTAACGCAACTAGGTAAAACATCTTGAGATTATTGCCCACACATTACTGATGTTGTGGGTAGGGAGGTATAGGTATGTAAAGGTTTGCAGCTTTATCTTATTCACAAAATAGAAGATGATTTTCTGGGCAGTCAGCAAAGAATTGCTATGTTCCACAGCATTGATTCGCATTGATTTGACAATTCCCGTGAGTGATGACTTATGTATTAGGTGCCAAGCCTAGATACATAAGCCACGAACCCCCACGGATTCATGATAGTATCAAGCCACATCCATTTCTCTAGCCACGACTCCACTTTTCGTCACCGACCCAACTTTGTTGGAGTAGGCACCTACAACTAATAGGTACGTACCTGCCTCTGGTATCTTAGGTAAGTACTTGCATACTATCTATTCCTTTTTCTTTTTTTCACCCTCCAATTTCTTCTCCCACACCTCACATCTAACAACTTTCACTGATGCTCGTTTTCAACTTCCCATCAGTTTAGTGCACAGAATAAGTGTTTTTGATTGTTTCAGTGCTCTTATTTTTTTTACGAGGCATATTTTGCATCACTTTCTTCTTGTTATTCTATCCAATTGGTTTGCGATCTGTATCAAATTCGTTGGTAGGCGGCTCAGATTTGTTGGAGATACGCCCAGGCGTACAACTAGGTAAGCCTCCATTTCATTACATGAAAGCTCCTCCCCGCTGGTCGGCGCTAAGGCATACTTACCTTGTTGCCACTTTAACGCGACTTCCAACTTCCCATCTTCGCGCCATCACCTAAGCAAAAATCTCGTACCTTTCGATTTTCGATACAAATGCTTCACTTTTCACTCCATCCCAACATCTTTCCCCCGTGAAGTTTACAAGCGCGTGGTTATCACAGTGTATACCGCACTCTTCTCATTTCATTTCCGATGACATCCAAATCGGGAACCCCATATCTTTGGATTGATATGAAGTAGCCAGACTGGCAATTTCACGTTTACGAACGTTTGCAACAATACTGACAAGTGCTTCAAGTACTCCGAAGTTCCTCGAGATTCTCTAGCTGCGTACTATACGATGGAGTCTACTTACGACGACTTGGGCCTTGGCCCCGAACCCGATCCTACGGATCCTGACAACCTCGGCATCAACATTAAGGAAGAGGAGGCCGATCCTGACCAGGACGACGATGATTTTCTCAAGAATATCGATTGGGCTGCTCAGGAGGAGGAGGATTCGAAGGCCATCGAGAAACTGGCCGGAAATAATGGAGAGATGGGAATACCCTCTGATCTCAACTACTTCATCAACCAACCAATCGATCAGACCAACAAGGCAGATGATGCCATCGACTTTGAGGATATCAGCGATGATGACGTGGCCTCAGAGTATAACTTCGATGGTGGCGCAGGTATCTCGCAGGTCCCCGGCCTTACGGAGGATGAGGGCACCAGCCATGATACAGAGTGTATGGATGATCTATTTGGGGGCGGCCCTGACGAAACCGACTTCCCGTCTTCACCTCCTGCTGCCGAAACTACAGCAGTTCAACTTTCTGCCGGCTTAACTATGCCTACTGGCTTCACTATGTCGAATACCCTGACCATGCCAAACCCCTCGGCTGCGTCAAGTTCCTTGACTATGCCCAAGCCCAAACCCAAGTCTAAAACTCAGGCTGCAGAAGATGGAGGCGTGTCGGATGAGGCTTGGAATAACATGTCGTTTGAGGAGAGACAGCAAATTAACTTTCCAACACACACCATATCTATCGATAAGTGGATAAACCAGGTGAGCAAGGACTCATCGGGGCAGAAGGCTCCCGAGAGCCAAGAAGAACTCTTGGCGCAGAAGTTTCCTCATTTCAAGAAGAACAAGACTCTTTTCTTCAACAAGCTATTCCCGGCGTGGCCTGCTGAGTACATGTACAAGCAGCCCGCTCACAAGGATAGAGATCCACCCGAGTTCGTGCCAACCAAGCTTGAGCTAGAAATCGAGGCCGATTCTGCCAAACTATTCAAGATTCCGGACAATACTCTGTTCACTCAGAAACTCACTAACGACGATGACGATAACAATGATGATGACCAAGGTTTAGACGCCACGGAAGGCAACTCAGCTGATTCGGAATCAGAACTGTCGGTCGTCGGGGGTTATACGCTGGGGGAATTCACTGCGATATGTGAAGAATGGGATGCTCTCCCCGCACAGCCCGAGACTTTGATCTCCAAGGCGCCCCCGGCTCAGATTCACGAGGAAGACATGGACGAGTGGGATAGGGAGTTCATACGAGACGCCGAGAAAGAACCACCCTCAAAATTCCAGCCCGGTCTCCCAAACATTTGGAAGCACGAGACTTATTGCGTTGATGATTATCAGAGAGCGGCACGCTTATATGGCAAACGTGTTAGAATTGACGAAGGCGACCCTTACATCGTAGTTACTCGAGACGAGGAGTCTCAGCGACCATCTAAGCGCATAAGAATCGAGGAGAAGACCATACGGATGGCAAGCGGCCAGCTAAGGAGAGATGTTTTGCAACATTTCAATGTATCCAACGACAGCGAATACGATGCTCTTAAGGTGAACCATAAGAACAAAGTCCGAGCCACTCTCTCTAACCTCGCCGTCGAGCACAGCTTGCCCGCCCTCAAGCTGACGTTCCCCTTCTACCGGACGAAGGTTCATGGCAGACCTTGGGAGCACCACCGAAAGAGGTTTGACTTGGAGAAGATAGTCAAGCACGCTATCGGGGTGCGTAAGCCTGCTAGAATCAGGCGCAAGGAAACCAAGGGCCGGAGCAACCAGGAAATCTTCAAGACGACTAGAGATCTCAGTTTGAATGATAACTCCACAGCTGTGCTCTTCGAGTACTGCGAAGAATTCCCGATCATGATGTCAAACTTTGGCATGGGTAGTCGCGTGATCAACTATTATCGTCGCAAAGACCGGAACGATGAGGATAAGATCCCAAAGCTCGAGCTTGGCGAAGGCCATGCGCTACTACCCGAGGATAGATCCCCGTTCTCTATCTTTGGAACCGTAGATCCCGGCGAGACGGTTCCGACATTGCATAACGAGATGTATCGTGCCCCCATCTTCAAGCACGAGCCGAGACCGACAGATTTTCTGCTCGGGCTCAACACGAGTGCCCTTGAGGGTCCTAAGTTCTTTCTTCGCAGTATTGACTACGTGTATACGGTGGGACAGACTTTCCCATCGTTGGAGGTTCCTGGTCCTCATGCCAGGAAGGTGACAAACACGTCGAAGAGCCGTCTTAAGATGATTGCCTATCGCATGATGAAGAGGAAAGACACCCAGGACGTTGGTCTTGCCGAGATCACGCCTCACGTGTTTGAGAAACAAGACCCACAAAATCGACAGAAGATGAAGGAGTTCCTCTCGTATGATAGGGAGAGAAAGACGTGGGTGCTACCAGAGGGTCAGACGTTGATGGATGAGTCCGTTATACGGTCAATGATTAGGCCAGAAGATGCCTGCCTGATAGAATCTATGCAGGTAGGCCAGCAGTTGTTAGTGAACGCCGGTTACGACCCCAAGGACAAGATCGACGACGATGAGGGGTCAAATGAGCCATTACTTGCTAGGATGTCACCCTGGGAGCTTACCAAGAATTTTATCGATGCGAGTGCCGGCAAGGCTATGGTAGCTCTGCATGGTGAAGGCGATCCTACTGGCCAGGGCATGGGATTCAGTTTTATCAAAACATCTATGAAGGGCGGTTACATCAATGCCGTCCAGGGCCCTATGGCTACTTCTACGGATGCGATGGAGCGCGAACGCAAGGCGAACGGCGGCCATTCGTACAACGTCAAGAAGCAACAAGACATGTATAACAAAGGCATCGAGGATATCTGGAAGAGACAGAAGACTACGCTTAGCGATCCGACCACTCACGATGACACAGACGTGCTCGACACGTCCAACGAAGATGATCGCTTTGATTCAAGACAAGCTGAAGCTACTCCTGCACCCATGGACGACGGCCGTAGTCAGTTCAGTCGTCTAAGCGCAGGTAGTCGTTCAGGCAAGAGGAAGCTCAAGATCACTCGTAAGAAGCTCAACGAGGCGGATGAAATCATCACGGAGACCGTGATCCTCGAAGACCCGGTGGTAATTAGGAATTACATTCGGCAGCGACGAGAGATCGAAGAGAAGAACAGAGAGTGGGTCTATCCAATAGATTGCGAACCACGGGACGCAAATCATATTAACTTGCTTTTACGTAGCGTTTATAGTTTGCAGCCAACGGCTGATGCAGACGACAATCGTGAGAAGCAGAAGCTGTCAGTGGAAACGGTCACAATGTCTCGCAATATTGCTAACATCTTTACAGGGTTGACAAGGAGCTTTCGCGACTGCTCAAGAACCAGGATCGTCGCCAGATCCGCGAGAAGCAGGGCAAAGGCAAGAGGAAGAAGCCCAGCGCCAACTCTGAAGCCAACGCTGGCGCATCTCCTCCATCTGCCGCCGATAAGGCAGCTGCGGGCACAACCCGCAAGTGCGCGAACTGCGGACAGGTGGGACATATCAAGACAAACAAAACGTACTGGCACCCCTGTTTCCTTTTCATTTATTAACCCTACACTGAGGACAATACTGTTACTTGAGTCGCGCTGGGCCTGCATCGTTGCTTGCCCCAGTTGCGTTATTTCAAGCCACCTCAGAATGCCTCTAGCTTGTCTCCTTGAGTCTATCTGCACATTACCTAGCAGTTGGTTCTATGTGCTAACCCTTTCGATTTAGCAAATGCCCTCTTCTGAACGGCACGATTACTACAGCGAACGGTGGGGCTGATCACGGAGGATTTGGCTCTTTCGGCGCGTCATCCGCCGGCCCATCCGCCGGAACACCATCCGCCAACGAGTAAGGAAAGTAAAGGAGGTCGCAGTGATAGTTTGTCCCTTTTCACTCCCCGGAGGAGTCATGAAGTGAGCATTGGACGTTTGGCGCAGACGGCCGAGGCATATACAAGCTGCTCTCGTCATTACTCTGCATGCTGCGCCATTTTCCCATAACTGCTCAAGCGTACAAATTTGTTTCTTTTTGTTCATGATGTGTTTTTCTCCTCCTCCGCATTTACCCATCTCCAACGGCATGCAGGAGGACCATGGTGGTGGCCAAATTTGGAAGCATTAGCATGGTGTTCAGGTTAGGGAATGACCCCGTGTACCTACTACGTTGTTTACAAGGAGGAAAATACATGCTGTTTTCTATGATGACAAGTCTGGTGCAACCACCCACTACCATGTAGTTGGACGGCACATGTTTCCTGCAATGCAAGTCGTCTGCTCCACCCAAACTCCTGGGAAACGAGTGGGCGGTTAAGCAAGACGGACTAACAATACTAGGTGACCCCCTCTACGCATTCTAGAAATGTTCT
This sequence comes from Annulohypoxylon bovei var. microspora, assembly GCA_022836615.1. Classification (NCBI taxonomy): domain Eukaryota; kingdom Fungi; phylum Ascomycota; class Sordariomycetes; order Xylariales; family Hypoxylaceae; genus Annulohypoxylon; species Annulohypoxylon bovei. The sequence continues at coordinate 135,449 of MU405257.1, read as the reverse complement.
GTAGCAAGGTAGCCATGTGCGCGAGAGCCTGCATGTTCTATACTTAGTAGCAAACCTAGCAATAAGGGTGTGGGATGCATAGACCATAACCGCTATCCCCCCAGCCTTGGACGTAATACTGACGCGCATCTCGTGCTACGTGAATACCTAAATATTGGAGTTGTTTTTTATTGCATTTGTTTACTCTTGTTACGTAGGTGGACTGCATGTGATATGTGCTTTTGCTTTTTGAGGGAGGGGAAGCAGAAATATTTTTTCTTCTTTTTTTTTCCCTCGATGATCTTCACCGCGTGTCCTCTTTCGATGGCATCGACAGATGGCATACATACAGATGCAGTAAAAGGGTAGCAATGGAAAATTTGTAAGGGGCACGCTGGGCACGCTGGGCTCGAGATGGTGGTAATCAAATGCGACGGTAACCTGCACGCGTGGACTCAATATTGCGACGTCATCTACGAGTAAGAAGCTAGAGAAGTAAAAAGGCGGCGAACGAGCAGACGAGTAAGGAAATAGAAAGAAATGGGGGGATGGAAGACGGACTAACGACTGCATGTCATACACTACACGTACACACTATATCGAATAGGGATAGGTGTGGATGTCGACTACTTCGGATGACGGGATGTGCCGTGGGATGCCGTCGAGGGGAATTTCCTATACTCCATTATCTTTGTCTGACTAGAATAAGAATCCACCTATTTTCAAGCTACAGTACATACATGCCTCCACGCCTGCCTGCTGCGGGCTCGTAGGGCAGAGTGTGACACGAACACAACAGCAACGAACGGCAACCTGGGCAACCTGGGCAACGTAGTAACGCTAGCAAAAGGGTCGAAGGAAGCCCGCCATCTCGCCGGGGAATATGTAACATTTACGTGCATACAATGTCTAACCTTGGGGGCGGGCAGTGGAAAATGGAAAATAAAAAAGGGCAAAGGGCAAAGGGCAAAGGCCAGGCTGTGTGTAATCGGCTCCGGAGCTCCGGTCCCGACTTTTATTTTTCGAAGTTCTCTATCGATACTGCGACGTCGAGGTTTCTTATCCTGGTATACGATCTTACACATAGCCAGTTTGATAATGGCAATGTGAGATTTCGGTGCCGCCGCATGAAAGTCAGGGTGTGCTCGACCCGAACCGCTAGGGTCCCCGTTTGTTTCGGTGGATGGAGATAGTGATAGTGGATAAGCTGGAAACTTGGAGCTGGCTTGGCATCAGAATCCCGCCCCCCGTTCGTAGCTCCCGCTGTGGCTCGGCGATCGATGCCGGAGGCCAAGAGAACAGAAGGCGATATCTCACCGTAAGGACGGGACCGTGGCCCCCGATACGAATAATGTAGCCCCTGAACATCCGAGTCTGAGTATAGAGTAAGGGGTCGACATGAAATCTGCCTCGTAATTCTCTTGTAGAAAGATCCATACAGGTTCCATACAGGTACAATGCAGCGGAGCTAGAACGAACTATGGATTCTATCCCGGCAGCTGCCCGGCTCCCCTACTTACGTACATACGTGCCTTACATACCTAGTGCCTTACTTTCCAAGGTTATCAAACAACTCCATACTTGATGTCAATTGCATGTTATTCACCTTCCTACGGACCAAGCTGAAAGTCTAGAAAGTGCAGCATGCAATATTACTTCCTTGATAATAACATTATATCATCGAGATGAAGCATTGAAGGGGGGGACATCAATCGGCCCTAAGATCATGAACAGAATTCTGTATGGACCAAATAGTAAAGAGGATGGGATTAATTAGCCCAATGCAGGATACGTACATGGCGCGGTATATTCCTTCAGGGCAGGCCGTATTACGTAGGCACGTTACCAGCTTGCCAAGCGAGAAGTTCTCGCCCTTTTGCTTTCTCACTCCTTTTCGCTCTGTAAGATATTGATAATATCCTGCAGGGAAAACGTGGGAATGTCATCATCTTGGAGCTTCCAATGCTCTTCTGGAAGCTCGTTGTTGGATGTTGCACAACGTGAGGGCGCGTGTCTTAACTTTCGAACGGATCGTGATCATGCACTCTGCACTCTGCAGGTACAGGCGGTATGTATGTAATAATCTTGATAAGCAGTGATCCACGGTCCAGTAACAAGCAATTGACGGTAACGATTCCTACTCGGCCGAGGAGATCAGGTCTCTATCAAGTTTCAACCCATCTTTTCTCCATTGTCAGACCTAGTCAGCTAATAGTATAGGGCAGAAGGGGGACCGTAACATCGTCTTCGTCCTCTCCGGTGCTAACAATCCGCACAATATACACTAAACATTAAACATTCCACAAACATGACGCCGGTTTCCCATTACCCCTAACTTGCCCAGCTGCCATGTGATTATTAGGGATTATAGCCGGGAACAGTCGATTCCCTGGCTCTAAAGCAAGGAAGATCCCTCAAGGGGGGGTAATGGGTAAATTATGCTGCGTACACGAGTTCGGTCAGTAATTCGGGCAAATTATGATGGATCCGTGTCAAATTAGCCCATATTAGTTCACATTAGCCCACATTGGAGGAGCGATTCGTGGGCTAATTGGCCAGAAACGGTAGCAAGGTGAGGAATTGGCGGGAACTTGGTGGAGCTCTTCTATAAATAGCCATTTTTAGCGTTTCGGCTCGGCTGTTGTGCATGGGGTCGAGTTACACACGCCAACCCGGGTCCGGGAGGGGGGGCCACGTCTAAATGGCACGAATAGCAATCCGAATAGCAATCCGAATAGCCACGAGTCTTACCTATGTATTGTACCTTTTCTTCGCCCAGCCTTGCTATATTGCTTGCATCATTCAGATAGATGGCCAATCCAATTACGTGTTTCTTGCAGAAGAAGAAGACCTTTTTGTTGTGAAAGAACATCCATTAACTAGCTCTACGTATGTACTTTCTAGTCCGGGCGCTTAATCGACATTTGTTAGATGCGGTCTCGATGTCGGCTCCGATTTCAAAGAAGGCTGCGCCGCCAAGCGGCATGGATCCTACCGTATCTCCAACTGTTTTTATCCGAGTTTCTCTCCTATGATCGTCTCCTCGACCGTCCCGATTAGTCGTCTTTGTCGTCTTCGTGTTACCGAGAAATTGTAACAGCCCTAGGACCTGACGCACGTTGGTGCAGATGAAGCTCGGCACCGAATAGAGAGCTCGATACAAATCGCCGTCGCGCTTAGATTTGGGTTTTATGCTGTGAATGGTCGATCAAGTTAGAAACATAGACATTGGGTAACAACGGCGATGGAGAATTTGTAATTTTCCTTCATAACGCGTTGCGGCTTCATCTCTACTCTGATGTCCTGACCAAGAAGGCATTGTTGATTATACATAGTATACTACTGGAGGTATTAGGTATAGAGTAAGACCGAGAAGAGAGTATACTGTTGCTATACAACCTCCAATATACAACCATTACAACATACAACTATAGTTCGTTCTAAACTTGGAGATGCGGACAACAAATCTGCATGCAAGACACAATCCAGGAACCCAAACAATAACCACCAATCCGAGGAGGGAGGTAGGCAGACCGTTCTAGGCTTATTTCCCCGGATCCGGCGTTCGCAGATCTCCGCAAGGGTCCTTCGTCCTTACGGATATTATCCATATGAAGTCAGAAAGAGCCCTATATGGGAGAGCAGCCGAAAGCTGCACGGCCCAAGGAACAAACGTACGAGTTTACACGTTTTAGTGAGCCATTAGCGAGTTTGGCGAGCGGCAAAATTGAGGTACGGTAGATCTGGTAGTTTGGTAGTGTCAAAGAAAATAAGACCACATGGCATTGGCATGGCAATGACATCGACGCCGCCGCCGTGCCACCCGAGGGGTTCTGTAAGGGCGTTCGAGAAGTTCGCTCAACAAAGGGCTTTGTCGATAGAGCTTTGTAGCTGCTGCTACTAGCGCTATTACCGAAATCCATACTGTACATCTACTACCACGACGGTGTACATCGTGAGGCTCTATGAAATGCCTGAGGATGGGAAGTCAATTTGGGGGCCGTTTCAAGTCTTGAAACTTTCTCTTGGATAAGGATCTTAGATGGCCGTAACCGGCAAATAGCGTTAAGGTTATTGGTTTAGCGAGATGGCTAGGGGGGAAGACGGGGACTTTACGACTTTGCGATAATAGTCGCGATAGTGATTCGATGACGACAGAAAGAAAACAAACACTGTGTGCATGCGGTTTCTTCGAAATTCGAACCTAGTTGATTATTTCCCTGGTAGGTACTAAAGACGATGATCGAATTTTAATTCGGATCTCGATTTCTCTGTGCTCCTTGCTGCTTGCTCCTAGGGCTGTAAGTATAAGTAAAAGGGTTGGACTGTACCATGATATGGTATGTGCTGTATGTAGGTACTTTGGTAAAATGTAGTGTATCTTTTTGAAAGATCCGACTTGCTCGACTTGTAAGGAGCCCTGGAGAAAATGGAGACTTTGTGCTCGTCTAAGCCCCACGGGTCCGATGGTGCCCTGTGACCGTTAGTTTTGCATGTCCTTGCAGCCTCCGCCTTTTTATCCATTAGAAGCATCAGAGAGCAAGTGCGAACAACAGGCTCGACAGGCCACAGGAGAAGCGGCCAGGGCCCCTGCGGAACTCGGTCGCGCTACACAGCTAGGGCTGGCTTGCTAGGAAGGTACATAACCGTACTTTAAGTTGACCCTTGAGTTGAAGCTCTGACCATCCAACCATCAGACTTACATAAGATTCAGGTACTTTTGTTTCATGTACCTAACCATACTAGCCACAGATAATCACATAGGCCAAGACTCCCTATAGGTACATTCATAAGTGGGCTCTTGATGTAGTGTGGCACAGGAAGAAAAAAAACGTGCTGCAGCGATTGCAGAGTGGGTCGACAAACCGTTGACCTACCTAAGAAGGGCAGGAAGGGTTCCGCTCATAGCGAAAAAGGTTAGGTCCAAAGGTAAAAAAGGTACGGATCTGGAAGTACTTGACTAGCAAAACGTTTAGCTTCTTCACAATGTTAGGCAAGTGCTTGTCCTGAAGAGTGTGACACCATCCCCCCTCCTACTCTTTTCTTCCCCCCCAAATTCCTTGAACCTTTCCCACTTTCTCAGTTTCTCCCGCACACAGGAAAAAAAAAAGTCGAGTGAACACGATTCTATCTATTATTAGAAATAACGCCAGATTCAGCCCCATCGTCCTGCAAGTCCCAAGTCCCAAGTAGTGCACCGATTGATGTATTGTATCAATGTATATCTTCGGGAACTGAAGAAAAGACGACAATTCCCATCATAGCCTAGTTGTTTATATCACATTGAGTGCATTGCACTACGCACACAGGCACATAGAAAGAGAGACATTTCTGTTGATACTTCTATCGCGCGACTCCTCCACCTCTGTCTCCTACTCCTCTTCCATTGTGGATAAACCCTTCAAATATCACCGGCGAGCCAGCCGTTTCAAATTTTTTAGTTCCGACTATTCCTCTCCCTAAACCATTATCATCATCATCATTCATCTTTTCCTCTATCATCCACTCACTACTTACTATTACTTCTACGGCTACTACTACGACTACGACTACTCATCATCATCATCAACTAACTATCACTTGGACTCTTCAGCCCTTCAGCCCCCTTCACGTCAGATTAAGTCATCGACCGAATCGCAAGTCTGGTATATACTACTACTAGTTCCGCTACTATTACTAGTCTGAACTTTCCCGCCTGTCAGATATAACCTTCTTTAATCTTCAACGGTAAAGCTTTGGGAGGCGGCAAGAAACGGTTTTTTATGTCACTACCCGTCGCGGTGTCTCTTTCAACCGAATTAAGGGATCTATAATCGCCATCTTAAGAATCCTACGGCGGCAATTGGGAGGCGGAGCCTTATCACTTAACAACCACGCTTTTTTCCCTTCCCTATACTATTTCTTTTTCTCTATCTGTTTATCGCAAATCAGATTAAATCAAGATGGGACGGAGAAAGATTGAAATCAAAGCCATCAAGGATGACAGAAACCGCTCTGTGTAAGCTTCTCTCTCGCGATCGAGGACCTTCTCGAATTGCCTACGTTTTTCCGCGTCAGCGGCTAATTTATCTACCATATAGCACGTTCCTTAAGCGAAAAGGCGGTTTATTCAAGAAGGCGCATGAGCTGTCCGTGCTCTGCTCCGTCGATGTCGCCGTATTTATCTTCGGCAGCAACAAGAAGCTTTACGAGTACTCCTCGGGCGACATGCGAGATCTGATCACAAGATACCAATATGTCCGTTTTACCCACATCGCAGAATATAAATTGGCAATATAATTAACATATGTAATAGCATGGCGGTCCGAACGAGCACAAAGGCCCTCACGACTTTAACGGCGGTGACGATGATGATGACGAAGACATTGAAGGTACTCCCCCACACGGCCACGAAGGGTCTGTCGAGCCTCAGATGATTCCTCCCCATTTCCAAGGCCAGCCTCCTTTCCCCCATCTTAGGCACCATACGCCCTCTGCCTCACCTCCCATTAACGGAATGCCATTCGCGCCTCGAGGCCACACCCCGCAACCGCAAATCGCATCCCGACCGTCGTCTAGAAATGACTTCCGCCGCGACCTACGTGTCCCTCAACCAGGTGCCCCTCAGCCAGTTGCCAACGGCTACGCGTACATGCCTCAGCCCGCTATTTACAACCCGCAAAGCCAATCAACCTATCAACACAGTATTCCGCCACCAGCTCCAGCTCAGTACCAGTACGCTGCTACCCAACAACATGCTCCGGTCCAGTCGTACATGGAGGACCAGCGCCGGTCATCCAGCTACCCTCCGCAAGGTCCTCCGCAAAACCAACCGCCTCCGCGTCCTTCTCCGCCGCAACCTACTCATCAAATGCCTCGCCAGCAAACTCCCCATATGTCTCCTCCGCAGCCGCCTCATCAGCATCTAGAGCAGCATCAGCATCAGCAGCAGCAGTCACAGTTGTCACAATCAATGCCAGAACCCCAACAATTTCCTGCACCTATGGAGCCCAAGCACGAACCACTCCAGGAGAGAATCGGTCAACCTTTGTTAGATACGACATCGGCGATTAAAAAAATGCCGCAGCGTAAGGGGCACAGCATTTTCACCCCGATTGATGAGAACCGGTCGATCCTTGCCCAGCATATAGCTTCGTTCAACGCGGAACCTCGTAGCAAAGATGATGTCAATCGGTCTCAATCCGTAGATGTTGGTGCTGTATCACGGTCCAAATCCAACTCATCCCCACCTTTACCGCAACGTTCCAATACCTCCAACCTAGCCAATTCCCGCAATTCCATACCTACAATTCCCGAGACTACCTTTACCCCTCCTTCTCGCTCAAATAGTCTGAAGGTTGGCGGCGGCTCACGGCCCCGCCTAAAGGTCCAAATTCCCGAGGAGCAGTCCGAGGCCGGTAGTACTGCCGGCGGCGATACGGCTACCTCTCCTCGCACTACCACGGATACGACTGCGCAATCTGCTCGCCGGAACGGTGTAGAAGGCCCTGGTGCCGGTGTGGTTCTTCCGCCTCCTTCACCTTCAGCGTCGGCTATGTTATCTGCAGGGGCGACTGGACCACCAAACCCGTTCGCTAGACCCCATCCACAGACTCAGAACAATAACAGTATGAACATCGACACGCCTGTATCAGCCCTCCCGTCTAGGTTCCTCAACAATGAATTCCTACCTAGTCCCAGCAGTTTCTATCCGGAGTGGAACTTTCGAGGTAGCGACAGCAACACTCTCCCGAGTCCTCTAAACTTTGCTACGCCGGTGGTCGGTTCGGGTCCTTCCTTTCTGAGGGATGACAACGGACCGAGTACCACAAAGCGGAAGAGCCCGGATATTACAGCCGGTCACTCTGACGGACCGGACGGTGGCGAACCCAAGAGGATCCGGGTTGACGGCTAGCCGCCCTCCAGTGTACATTTATTTCACTGGTAGTATCCGGTTAACTATATTATTCTTTGATTTAAAAGCTTGTTTATATCGCCATTCGCAATTGTACAACATGTTATAGAGCATCGGAGGGCATTTGCACCTGGATTACGAAGAGCTATTTTGGATACCTCCCTATGTGCTTTTTTACCTGGCATCTGCTGGCTTGAACTTCAAACTGCGGCAGATTCGCTCGTTTATGTCTTACGCCATGCAAATTTTTTTTTTTTTCACTTCGCAGCATTGGCGTGGCGCTCAGGCGTTCTCATCATAGTGTTTTTTATGTGTTTTATATTCGATCTCAAACCCCAAATTTTTATACGACTCGACAGCTCGCTGCCGCTGGTTTAGAGGGACGGACATGACGAATGAGTAATGGAATTTGTGATTAAAGCTTCATCGCATTCTATCCGGAGAAAAGTTTGAGACGGAACTTTTGAGACGAACATGGGATGGCGTTTTGACGGACTTGTACACTATCTAGGTTGTTAGAGATACCAGGGCGGATGGGATGGGCACATGTTACCAGATCCTGAATGAGACTTGCATTTGACTTTGGAAGCTTTTACTCCTTTCCTCTTCTCGTGATGCCTGTAGATTTTGTGTGAATATACGGATAGTGGCTCGATACCCCTTTGACAACTGCCTACGTAATCAAGCTTGATATTGATAAGAAGCTAGGAACCACCCACCAATGGCCAATAATGGTTACGGTAACCTGTGGGATTCGGATAGCTACCTAGCTAGCCGAATCCTACAAGTCAGCGATGACGTCGTGGGAGCGTAGGAGCTGGTGAGCGAGAGCCAAGACATGACGGAACCTGGTCCCAGTCGTTTTGAGCAGGAAGAGGGGGACTTCAGCTGACCGAGGTAGATACCGGGGTCACTTCCCATTCTCGCGAGACCTGTAGGCGTGCCTCTGCTCAGTACGAGGCTTAAGCTGTTGTAGTTCATCGTGTTCTACCGCGTCAAAGGGCGATGTTTGTTAGAGGGTGACGACAGCAACCGTCGATCTCTTGCCCCCTCCAGAACCGAGAACGCGGCAGAGAGACTCGACTCGACTCGGTGGGCGGCGTGCGACGGCTATGTCTTGCCTGCGGGACGGATCCCTGGCCCGGCCCGGCCTTGTGCTTCCCCACGGGTACTGCTGTGCCGCGCCGGAGCCGCATAGGGCTGCTCGGGCTTGGCCCTGTTGAGTTAGGCCAATGGGAGGGGGGGCGGAGGAGGGAGAGGGAAAGTGCGTATTGGTGGAGAGGGGAGGGGGTCGATTAGGGGTATGGGGGTAAGGTGGTAAGTACGGTAGTGAGAGAATATGTAGGTAGGTACCTATGTAAGCACCTAGTTACTCGGGGCTTTGGGATGGACGGCCGGGATCGTGGGCTTGGGGTATGGGTTATGGGTCATGCTCGTAGGCTGGTCCACGGCTACGGGCTATGCAGTAATAACAATATATCCATTGTACATACGTGCGTGCAGATGTATGTATGTATGTGTAGAGAGGCACGTGTGGGTGGATAGACGTAGTAGTAAGTAGATGTAATGATGTATGTATGTAAGTACATACCTACACAGCGGAATGCCCAGACGGGAAGGTGAGCGGCCCCCAACCCGCGAGCTGAAGCCGGGGCTTCACGCTACCCACACAGACGTACATGCAGGTCCCGCAAGCAGGTCCTGCGGAACCCAGATGGCACGTATGTATGTAGGTAGATTTGAGGGGCTAGCCTATTGCTAGGTACATATGTATGCTCTACCGTATCAGGCCTGCATGGGGGACGGATATGGGTACTTGGTCTGGACTTGGCACGCCGCTCACTGCCCGGATCGGTAGGGCTGGCTGACGCTACTCGCACGGAGTAGGCTATTGTGTAGGTAGGTAGGTACATGCACGCGTGGATGGGCTGCGGGTTGAGGTGGAGGTTGGGGGTTTGAGGGTATGTTAGTATGGGCGTCGGTATGCCGTGCAGTAAAATACTAGGTATGATTTGAGTCTTGTACTTGCTGGAGCAGGTTTTTAGGTATCTGGATATCTGGGTAGATAGCTAGATAGGTACCTACCTAGGTGGTGTGGAGGAAGCCCCATAAGACGATCTTCCGTACACGCATGCTCATACACCCACCCCCCTATCCCATCGTGCTTAAGCCGTATCTAGGGCTTACATATCTCCGTATCCCTGAAACGTAGTATATGTGCCTATTCAGAAGAGACTTAGTGTACGGATAGTAATATCAGGAGCATTAAGCATTTTGCCCCTATTTTAGCTTAGGATGGGTTAAAAGTAAGCAGTAGAGATTGTTAGGAGAGACTTCCTATACGGCGTCCACTATTATTGCTAGCCAATTAAAAGCACGAGTTGTACAGACACACAGCTTCGTACGACCTGATGTAGGGCTGCTCGTAGTAGGTCGTGATACCTACCTACATCGAAATGGTGAGGTCATTCTGGGTCGGGTGAAGCTAGGCTGGTATACAGACGTAGGGGCGGTGCAGAATAAGTGTATACGGGCGGCTAGCTATACAGGTATATTATATATGTAGGACCTAGGTAGAGATAGAGAGATAGCGAATAGCGAAGCAAAGTGCGGAATTATTTCCAGAAAGCATGGAACGTAGTACATGCCCGTATATGCATGTAGCTGAGCCCACGTTCGAGCTTAAGCTCAAGCTCGGATTTGGACTCGGTGACATGGTAGTGGACAGAATGGGCAAGCCACCGTGTCTCATGCTGCCGCGTGCGGTGTTCCGTACGGGCAGAGGGCGTCGATGGCTTGCAGAGGCTTTCTTTTTTGTACGACTTATATACCCTGGCTAATGGCCGATGGTGGCTTGACTAATCTGAGAAAATGGTGTGGTAGGTTTTCTATGTTACTAATAGAATTACGCAGTAGATGTCTATGATTGGAGCCGGTGAAGAAACAGGGAGGTTAGAATATCCTGTCTTCTATTACATACTCACCTATCTAAGCCCGAAGGCCTCTTCAACCAGGCCGTCGAGGCTGTACGGAAGGACATTCCATTTACATCGAGAAGTTAAGCCGTGAACGCGTCATCGTCTATCAACAGGGAATTACATAAGAACCTTGTTAAATAATAAGGGAAAATATGTAAGAAACGGCGAGGCATGTAACGCAGGAACAGAGCCTCAACTAGCGTGCGGTGTCATGCCCACCCTTTGGCCAGGCCGTCTGATGATACGTTCCACCAGCGTAACTAAAAGTACATCCAACATTGGGCATGGCCACACATACCAAATCTCACTAGGTGTGTTCGCATGGCGAAGAGAGAGAAAAGGATAATCCGAATCAGGGAATCGGACCCTGGACTCGACGGCCTAGTCTCCGAGAGCGGCATCATATATTAGCTAATTACACTAATTCAGACTCCCCTTATCATCAACTTAGACATCTTAGTAAGTTAGCCGTCTATCAGACGGCATGGCATTGAATGTTTGTTTAGTAGTCTCATTAGCTGTAGTTGTGTTTGCGATGCTACAAAAACTCTACTGGTTAGGTACTGATATGGCAGTTGGTTGTTTGGATAAAAAGGTGGATGGAGATTAGATGTTGAGTATAACGGGTAGTCACTAGATATCTAGGCAAGAAGGTTGGTTTAAACTAAACATGGGCTTTCATCGCTCTGATGGGTTTTAACGTTACATCATCTTTGATATAAATATGGATAGATAGGACGACCGTCCAAGTATCTATAATATGTAGGAACATTGAGGAAGGTCATATGATACCCATCTTGGAGACCAAAAATTTAAGACATATAGTAAAGTGACCCCTTACACAGTTTAGTTTGTGCTCCTATAACAGAGCGCTGAGTAATAGCTACGAATACTCCTGAAGGATATATAGGTATATATGGATATTGGTACCATGTAAGCGTCCTAGAAATTCTACATGTATTTCTTGAGATCTATAGTTATTAGGCATTTAGGTAGCTTGCTCATATCCGAATGGGAAAGAATATTTGTTAGCAACCTACTAGTATATCACCAAGATCAAGCACGCAAAAAGAATCGTCGTCGATGGAATCAAAGAGAGAAACGCAAGCGCGTTGGCACTCTTGTCGAATAAAGTACCTAGGTATCTTCCAAGCTCTTTCCCTTCCCCGTTTCTTCGCGAATGGGTATCTCCTACCCCTTGTCGTCTCATTACTCCTCGAACTCGAAAAACCAGAAACGACCGAAAGGATTAATCTGCAGTAAGACATGTTTATTGTTCTTTTTTTTGGCTGGCGCAAGTAGCAACCCAAGAATATCCGATCCATAGCCAAGCTATGCCTCCTCCATCCCTGGTTACTTTGTCGCCTTGAAAACGAATTTTGTTAGGAGACCGAGCTGTGACCATTCTTCCACTCCGCGAAATCCCAAAGGGTGATGGTTTGACGTTAAACGCCGAACTTCAAATTAGTGAAAAAACTTAGATCCCAGTCTGGTCCTGGCCGCGAAAGGAACATGAGACGGCATGTTCTAATGGTATCATTGAAATAGAAAAAGGCGCACAAGGCTAGTTGTATTAAGGAACGTTTGGCACAAGTGCCAAACGTTACTGAAGGGAAGAATGCATCTGGAATGGCTTCTAGGCAGGGTGATGTAGGCGAATGTGTAATGTTAGTATGATATCCGTATTGTTTCGTACCCAAAGTCTTCATCTAAAATACCGCCCCTAGCGGCGACCAGGGGGGGTTCCGGGTCCAGCGGCACCATCCATGTTCCCGGTTAACTCGGCAACGCGGGCCTTAATTCGAGCTACACGAGATTCGATAGCTGCAACAAGTTAGCAGTTGGATTACTACGCAAAAGAATGCTATTCTTACTCTCTTCACCACTGGTGTCGTCATCACCGTCCGTCGTTTTGCTATACGCGCCCCGACTATGCTCCTCGCTCTGTCGTGCAGCGCGGTCAGCGGCATTCCTCCTAATAGCAGCCCACCGATCCTGCATCGGAACAGTCGGTGATGGTGCACCCTCTTCTTCGTCTTCCTCGATAGGGGGGTGATTGCTAGGATGTCTAGCAATCGGCGGCGGGGCGGCAGAGTCAACACTCTGATCCTCGTCGGGGATAAAGGCGGGTTGGTCCATGAGAGGACCTTGGTCAAAACGAGAGAACTCCTGACGAGCCTCCGCAGCCTCCGCAGTATCAACGCGAGACAGGTTGTCATCGATAGACGAATCATAGGCTGGCTTTCGAGCCACAGGTGTTACCGGCGTCTGTATAGGTGTCTCCTCCTCGGGCCGCTCCTCTGGTGCCTCTAGAGCTGGTTCGAGGGGAGCTGGTTGGGGTTGCTGTGCTTCCGGTGCCGGGGATGCACTTCGTGCTGCCTGCGGTGGTTCTGCAGCGAGGAAGCTGTTGATATCAGTAGCAGCGTTCTCTGGCAGCTTAGATTGTCGATTCTTATTTCGGCCGAACAACTTTCTAAATCCGCCACTCTTCTTCTCATCCTTGTGAAGCTTTTTGTACTTCTTACTCTCGGGACTACTCGGTACAGGGGAAAGCATATTCTCCCGAGCAGCTTCGAGGTTCTCTTCTTCACGTGGAGGAGGAGGCAAAGGTGAATCTCGACCTGTAGGTTCTGATCGCTCAGCAGGGTGGATTGCTTGTGGGACTTCAAGCTTCTTTTCCGCAGCTGGAGGCGTGGGCAAAGCAGGAGTGATCACTGCCGGGGACTTCTGTTCGGGCTCGGGTTGCGGTGGCGCTACGGTTGGAGACGGGGCGCGTTCAGCAGCGTCCGGCCTTAGGCTGCTGCCATTTGTCACGAGCCCGTTCGTGGGTGGGTGGTAAGGCAATTGAAGCGACGTTTGGGATATACCACGACCGGCAAATGAGTTACCAAGATACGCCTCACGAATAGCTTCCTTGTCGTATTTGCTCGCCCATTTCATTGCCGGAGAAGCTACGTTCACAACGCCCGGCTGCAGGGTCAGGATGCTATTGGTCTTTTCTCTGAGAACATCGGCATCCGTACGCCCACGTCGTTCCGCCTTGGGTGCCATCTGCTGCTCTTGGAGCTGCTTGGCTTGAAGTTTCTGCGCAGCCGCCTGGATCTTCGCATGCTGGTCGGGCCCGATGCTGGTCTTGCTTAAACCGGCACCGGTAACGGTGCTGGGATGCAGCCGACCGTTTTTATCGGTCATCGGTTTCGAGGTTGATTTGCTCCGGGAAACACCTCTGCCACGTCTCGTCCAACTGAAGAAGCCTTTTTTCTCTGCAATATAGGCGTTCGCATCAGGCTCCGGGGCGGCGCCTTTCACCATCTCTTCCATCACGAGCCACCGGCCTTGGCGTATAAGCGTCTCGACTACGGAACATCTCCCAAACGCAGATTTACGTTCGGCAGTTTCCTCGGGGGCCAAACTGCTCATCCACACCCACCAGAATGCGTCATCAAGGTCAAACCGACTGATGCTAGCTAATTCGCCGGGTTCTAGCTGATTCGTACTCTCTAGTCGTGGACGGTGCGATTGCGAGCTTCGTTGCCTAACAACAGTTTCTATAGGCGGCAGGATCTTATCCGGTGGAAGCAAGAGATTTGATGGACTATTTGGTGCGTCGTCAACAAAACCAGAAGACAGGAAGTCCGCCCAGGAGGGCGTAGTTGGCCTTCCCAGATTTACACCCGACGCAGGGGTAGTTCGCAGACCACGGGGATTCCGGATCTGGTTAATCTTGACCGTATCCTCGTCCTCTTCCTCCTCTTCCAAGGTATCTCCAAACCCAATATCCTCGAATCGCGACCACGAAGCATCTCGCAGACTAGTAGAGTGCTTCGAGCTAGAAACCTGAGATTGGTTTGCCAGAGAAATTGCTTTGAGAACTCTGCGGCATTCCTCAGTTAGAGCTTTGACGGGATCTTCGAACTCGGAAAATTCACGAAGCGCTTGATCCTCATCGCGATATTGGAAATGGTTAGCACGGCGCAAAAGTGCGAATGGTGTCGGCGATACGGTGTCGACAATCATAACAACCTTGTACGTAGATGACATCAATAGTGACGGGGTCTGCGGGGGATACTCGGTTTCCTGCAGGAGTTTCTGCAGGGACATCGGGAGCATGGTTATGCCCGCACGAGTTTGCTGGGGAGATAAGGACCTCAGGTAGGCAAAGAACATGTGGCTCGTGGCATCAGCAGCGCTATAAATAATTAGCAAACCGATATGAAGGTAACCTTAGGGTTGTACAAACCTCAACCATGACTTATACCCGCCCTCGAAACCGTTAGTTGAATCTTTGTGTTCGAAGGCCCACCATGCCGCCATACGAGATAGTTTACGGCCACCAAAGCCATTGGATTTCCCATGAGCTGCGATAGCCGATAGTAAATCGAAATAGTTGAAGATGATCTGGGATCGTGCCTGGTTCTCGACGCTTAATGGAATGAAAGTCGAGAAAGAGTCGCGCGCCATGCTCGAGTCTAAGTAACAAGGAAATTCCTTAGCATATAATTCATGTTCCTACTAGACAGATTAGACATACCTTGCTCTCCAACCTTGAACAGTTCGTAGGCGTCCCATCCCACGACACCACCCTGCAGTCTGCTCCAGCACCATTTTAGAACACCGGAGATGACCTAGACATATGTTAATAATCGTATCAGACCGGCGCATTTTGATATGTTGAGACATACCATAGGTTCGGTCATCCGCAACTCCTGCAGGAGGGCTTCACCGAGCAAGTTCTGGTTGCCATCGAAAAAGTGACGGATAAAAGTGCGTACGGCGCTTGGATCAGAAGTCGGGCGAAATGGAAGGAGAAGGAAGGGTAAATCGAGAGCTATTCACGCGAAGAGGTTAGCTAAGGTTAATTCATGGATGTGAAAGCAGACAGATAAAAATATATTAAATTCGTACCTCTTGCTTTGAGCTCCTCTGTGCAAATCTTGATGAGCTCTTGTACCTCTTCCGGTTCGATGGAGGTTCGCGTGTATGCATCTTCCCAGCGCGGCTTGTTGGACAATTGATGTGTCAAATCGTTAAGATGGGCGTTCTTCTTGGACTTGAGTTTCGACCCATCTTTGCCTCTTATTCGAGAGAAGAGGCTCGGCATGGTGATTGGTCGTGACGAGGTTGTTGTCTGGATGGATACGGTACCACGTAAAATTCACGTCTAGAGATTGAAAAATAGATAGTCGAGTGGGCGTTTTGGATAGTGGGAAGTTTGGCACAGGCTAACGCATAAGATGTTTGAGGAGGAAGACGACTTGACCAAGTTGCGCACAGCGGGAGTGGGGGTTGGGTATCAAAGTGGTAATAATATCGAATTGTTATTGCTCGACACTGTTCACACCGGGTATGATGGAGATACTGTATGTATTTCTCTGCCGGGTGGAAAAAAACGTAAACGTCAAATTTCCAGGGTATGAATTAATAGGGGGAGGCGCACCACACGCCTTAACGGGATGATGGACGGGATAGAAAAGGAAAATGAAAAATAAAAAAGAGAACGAAAATATCAAACGATTAGAATTGAAGACTTCACGGATGTGCGTGAAGTAGTAAAACGAAGGGTATCAAGATGCACGCATGGGAAAAGGGTTTCAAAAAGTTCTAATCGTCAGTCAAAGGGGAAAAATAATTATTATTAAGGGGCCGCTTCAAACTTCGACGAGGATAAATGAATACTAGTATTCAAGGAAGCCAGTCAACCCATCTATCCCATCCTCGCGACTTCCCCCCCAAAATCTCAAGCTACATCGATACTACCTTACCTAGGGTACATACAACACGTACCTCCAAGCTAGTTCGACGTACATTAGCGCACCTGCCTGGACTATCCCCTTTGAGAAAAGCGCTGTTTAGGGAGATTATTTTAGTTCTTTTTGTTCTAGCCTGCCAGGTAGGCGCTACTAGAATCGACGGTTATGATTGGATATAGCAGTTCTGGACTTGCTTGGGTGGGGAAGGTGAAGCAGGAACGCATTGGTCAACTTGGTCAGAGCACCATTGGATTTTAAGAGTTGAACTAAGAATCGAACTAAATTGAAGCTAGGATACACCCAGGTATTTAGAAAGTCACTTCCATGCTTCGAACAGGGCTGATGATACTTGTCAAATTCGCGACCGCGTTCAATAACTCTAATTTAATTACAGGACGGGAAGTGATGACCGGGTGCTGCCCGGTCAGACTTTTTGAAAGGTCAACTGCTATCTTGTAGTTCTTTGAAGTCATTCGTCAATGTAGGAACCCGGACCTAGACCTTTTTCCTCTCAACCTCACATGCATCTTATCGTACCTATACCCAGATACAAATTGGTTCGGTTAGGTTACTCGCTCGCTCGCATCTGAATCTCTTCAGGTTTTCTATGTAATATGGAAATAATAATGTTCCACCTGTGTCTTTTACTTTTATCAGTACTATTCTTATTTTTTTTTTCTCGTCTGGCTGACCTGCGAACTTCCATGTTTGCTTTTTCACTAGCACGAAAACTAAGTCCGCAGCTTTTGGACTAAAACCATGCCACTACCAGGCTATTGGTAAATTGGTTGTCAGCTAAGTCTCGAATCATGCACTATCGGGCCCGGACAGCTGATTCTGCGTCAAATAAAACTTGACGATGGCTTCACTTCAAGACCTGAGCTGGAATGCTTCCAGGAAAACGTTTACCTGTACTAACTATCACGTTTCCATGTGCTTATATAAGCCAAGCCGGACTCACCTCACTGGCACCGTTGTGGACATTTATTATATTACCGCCGGTTGTGAAATGGAATACCACCTGAGCTAGTATCGATCGGCACCAACACGATTCTTGTCCTGCAGATTGAGATTTGAGCAGACGGGGTTGAGCATTATCGGAACACCATCGGCAATTCTATACAAGTACCACCACCTCAAATGTCACCATCTTCCAGATTCGTCCAACGTGCGTTACCTAATCCCCCTTTTTGTCGTTTGAAGCTGGATTCAATCTGGATCCTGTCCTGTATGCGGCCGCGTTCGTGCTGTGCAACAAGTGATGTTGAAACAACACGAATGAACATGTGCTCTCAGAAGATGGATTCGCTTGGCCAGCCTGTTGGAGATACGCGATTGGTATCCTTTTTATGGTCATCAATCATCAATCATCAATCATCAATCATCAATCATTAAGATAAATGATTCAAACAAGTGCCAAGACAATATCTATTCGCGCTTCCCTTTCCCTTCATCGATCCAGCTCATCTATTCTATAGGCGTTGACCTTGCATGAGCACAACTCATCATTCGGAACTCGAAGCCAATTAATTCGCGATAACCATTGGGTCCGGCTCGACCAGTCAGTTTTTCCAGACTAGGATTTGGATGAGTTGGCAAAATGTAGTGAGGTCACCGGAAAGGAGAAGCCTGATTTGGACGGACTTGTCTGCGAGCCATTGGTGCAGTGCAGACGCATACGATTGGGTCCCCGGACCTTGAAGACGTGTCCTTCGTGTCCACACTGGCCGCGACTGTTTTCGCGTCCAATGACGGCGATTTAGTCCTCAAGGGACTTGGTACTACCTGCATCGGTTGCATGCTACTTCTTGCATAAGTAGTTTAGCTGCTGCTTCTCCAGCCTATCCATCCTTCGGATTGTACGGCTCATCTGGTGGAAGGGCTGATGCGAAGGATGATGGAAAAAAAACAGCTTCCAGAAGCTCTAAACCTGAAACTTAGTTCTGCTTGGGTCACCCGGAGTCTAGAGTACGCCGCTAACCATATTTAGATCTATCTACAACTCGCTTCAGGGTGACAAGATGGTGTGCAGAGAGGTGTGGCACGCCTTGCATACGGAATTCAGGGGACCAAGGGACCTGCATATTTAGCGTGTGATCTCAGTCCTAACTGTTCCCACAACTACGATAACCCCAGCACGCATACTTACATTAGCCTCTCTTGATAGATCTAACATGCTCGCAGAAACCTATTCAAGGAGTCGGAATTGCCGTGCACCAGTCTTGTTCTCAAGATATTCTTTTTCGTTGCTATCAGAAGCGATTATCTTCTAGATGCTTCCTAAAGGGACATAGCACCACAAAAACGAAACACCCTACCTAACCCCGCCCGATGCAACGACGGCATGTAACAATACATACGGTGGGGTATCTACGAAGTACCTAGATCTGCCCATTACCGGTTCCCGAGACGGTTCTTCAGCAGCCTTGCCATGTCTCCATATAGTTAATGCCGAGGATGACATTTCCTACGGCAGCAGCCTTGCGAACTGACGTGGGCAGCAGAATACGAAGCAGCATAGCGGCATATTGTCGCGGATCTATTTATGCGCTAAGATCTTGGTGATGCCGTGGTTACACCCCCATCTTGGCTTGATCTTTGACTTCCCTTGTTCGTACTGTCATTAACTCCCAGAGGGCTGAACCACTCTCTCAACTGCCCTACTAGTCTTCTTTAAAGGGCTAGACCCGGCAACTGCAAATATATATAGTGGTAGGTAGGTAGTGATAGCGTTTATGCGTGTACAATTGTGCTTGATTACGAATGTCTCAGGTGATACGTTTTGAGACATGATCTCTTCGTTTCCAACTTCCAAGTCTAGGCTGAGAAATCATAACTTCCTTGCCTTAAGGTTAGACGATGCTCGGAGAGAATTTCCGTCAAATCAACCGAGGGAACACTTGAGCCATCTCGTTGCGTAATATATTTATCCAGCTTAAACACAGGTTCCAATCTTACACTGTAGGGATTTAGTACCACGTCGAATATAGGCGGCCAAGAAATAGACTATGATGGCTGTTATATTATCGACTATTAGAGTGGTAGCTATTAAACACCGGCACTTTTAAGATAGAGTTGACAAAATCTTGAATATAGAATCATCATCGTTTCCTTGCACAACTTAGGACTTTGAAGCAATTATTACTCATTTAAGCCACCCCCCTTTAGAAGGGTTTGCTGACTAGACCCGTACTGTACAATCTGGATATGCCGCGATGACACGCCCGTCCAACCATCTAGACCACAAAACGCCGGCCAGTATACTACACAGGTAGGACAGGTCTCCGAACGCCCTACCTAACCCCTTACTCCGAAATACAAAGGGACGAACGTGCTTCACTCGTCGTCAGACTCGGCACCACCCACCGTGCCTTCCTCACCATCCTCCTGCAACATCTTGCTCATCTCCTCCTCCGCATCCTCGTCATCCTCGACCTTCGTCGCCGCCACAACCGGCGTCACCTCCGTCTCCGGTTCCGATTCCGACTTAACCTCCCTTGCCGGCGTCTTCGTCGAGCAATTGCCCAGCCCCCAATCAATAACCTCGTCCTCGCCGTGCCGCGCCGCAAGCCACTCATTCGTCGCCCTAAAGTGGCCGCACTCGAAGAAGCCGCGCGACGCGCTCAGCGGGCTCGGGTGCACGCTCTTCAGGACCAGATGGCGCTTCGCATCAACTTTCGCCACGCGCTTGGCGGCGGGGGCGCCCCAGGCCAAAAACACGACGCCGCGCGTGCGGCGCTGCGCGACGACGTCGATGACCTTCTGCGTGAAGCGCTCCCAGCCGCGCTTGGCGTGGCTGTTGGCCTCGTGCGCCTGCACCGTCAGGCAGGTGTTGAGCAGCAGCACGCCGCGCTCGGCCCACGGCGTCAGCAGCCCGGAGCGGTTCGGCGGGGGTACGAAGGACGGGTAGTCTTTTGCTAGCGCCTTGTACATGTTGCGGAGTGATGGGGGCGCGGGGGTCGGCGCGCGGACCGAGAAGGCGAGGCCGTGCGCTTGGTTGATGTTGTGGTACGGGTCTTGCCCGAGGATCACGCATTTTACGGTGCTGAAGGGCGTGTGGCGCGACCTGTGGGTTGTTAGATGTAGTGTCCTAGGTATGTAGTTTATGTGTATGTGTGCATGATAGGTTGGGGAATATGTAGGTATATAGATATATAGATGTAAGGTAGATAGATATACGTAAAACGCGGGACAAGACATACCAAGAATACACGTCCTCCCTGGGCGGGAAGACCTTCTTCCCGTTCTTGACCTCGGCCTCGAGGAACTTCTTCAGCTCGATGAACTCCGGGGTGACGATCTCGTCCTTGAGGTGGGCCAGCCAGCTGGGATCCAAGGTCTGGATCTCGAGCTGCAGGTGGCGCTTCTGCTCGGGCGTCAGACCGTCCACCCACCTCTTCTTGTCGAACTTGAGGGCCACGGGGTCCTGTTTCATGCCGGACAAAGGCGACGAGGGAGGTGCACCGGGAGAGCTCTTCGGTGCTCCGAAGAAGGACGTTATGCTCGCGTTGACTTTCTGCTTCTTATTTGAGTCTGGGGCCGACCCGCCCTTGCCCTTGCGCTTTAGGGAGGACATGGTGAACGGCCTGTATCTGGGAGTTGCGGGGAGGTATGGATGTAAGTGCCCAGGTGGAGGTGGAGGTCGAAGTCGAGCTAGAACTCGACCTAGATCCCGCTGTCTGAGATGACGTAAATACGGCAGTGTGGAGGATTTCTCGTGATGTTCCACAACACTAGTTTATTAAACAAGTTATGTATGGAGTATAGGATACCATACAAATTCAATTCAGTCGACACAGGAACATAAATAGGTCGAATGTAATGGACAATAGAATTGTTAAAAGTTGAGGCCGGGAAGGGGAAAAATTAGTAAGTTAAATGGGGATTGGCTCGAGACGCGTGTGTAGACGCGTCAAACGCTAAAAACCCCTATTCACGCGAAACTTGCAACGCGTAAAGTGGCTTGTGCCATGCTGGCTTTCAGCGCACTGAAGCTCCAAAAAATGATACATCACATCGGGCTATGGTTACCTGAAATTGGAGTAAGAACTAGCAACGGTCATCATGCGCATTTTTGTTATAGATCGCTAGGGCTATGATCGTATTGGTTCATATTGGTTCATATTATTCATCTAGGACTCGTTGAGATCCTGCGGTGAGTTGTGATCTATCAAATATTTGCTTTTTTTCTTCTCTCGTCTTCTCTTCCGTAACATGAGCCTTGAGGTAGTGGGTAGGTAGGTTAGTAGGTTGGTAGGTTGGTAGTATACAGAACCATTTCCGGTCTATGAAGTCATATCGTCTTAATGCAATCGCAATCCAACCCTTTTTTAGTTCCAATTCCCTCGGCCTCTGAATAAGGTATCATGGTAAAACAACGCCTGCTAATGCAAAAATCAGAAGTGAGAGGAGAGAGATCATGGTACACGTCAAGGCTCGCCAGCTTCGCCCTGCTGCTCTTTCAAAGCTTTCTTTTCGTTCATGCCCCTAAACAGCCGCTTTCCAACTTCATAGCTGCTTATCATGATCGCGCAAGACGGTGCCACCTTGAGGGTTCGAGGTAGCCATCCTCTCCAAAGTCCTGCTAAGCCCTCCGTAGAATATATGTGCCAGAGGAATCGCGGCATCGGTTGGCTCTCTGGTGCCATGGCCTTGTTCGCCGCGGGTAGGGCCTTGTTTGATACATCATGAAAGACCTGTCTGCGGGTTTTGCCCACGTCGAACGGCATCGTCGCTGATGATGCAACCGCACCCGAAATAGCACCCGCAGCAAAAGCATCCATAAAGGTTGCTGTGCGACCCTCCCTACTCTGCGATCGCTTCCTTGCTCCCGTCTTCGAACCATGATCATCTCGAGTCAAAGACCGACCTTGTCGCTCTTCTCGTATATCAGTGAGCTTCCCCCTGATAGTCTCGTAGCCAAACCAATACATCCCCGAGAAGGGAACGTCCCGCCAAAGAGTTAGAGTAAGACCCCGCCATAGAGAACGGTAACCATTCTCGTTTACCATCTTTCGGATACCCTTGAAAGTGTTCGCTAGATGACCCGTTGCGGTCGAGCCTGGAGATGCTTGGAGTCGCGTCCTGAACAGCTCGATAGGACCTACCACGGCGGCGGCGATGGTTCGCGCAGAGGAGCCAGCTACTAGGGGCGCATAGTCGTCCTTGGTGAGCTTGTTGACTGGGCTTGCCTTGTTAAATCGTAACCATTCATAGCCTGTGAAATAGATGATGTTGCCTGGAACAGCCATAGCCAAGGTCGGGGAAAGACCCCTCCATAAGGTTGTAATCCCTTCATGACGCGCGATCTTCTTCATGCCGTCGAAAGTTGAGTTGAATGTCCTCTTCTGCACCTCCTCTACGGCGCATTCCCCAGACGCAGCTATGCTTCCGATCGGGCTACCGGCGACGCAGACTTCGGCATTGTTATTCATGAAGAACACTTCTCGGCAGCACGATGTAACTCCAAGGTTCGAAGGTCGAAAAGCACTAGGTGACGAAACTGCAAGTCTCTGGAACTCTGTGACGGGCTGCGACGAACCTTGCGATTGTAATCGGACTCGGACAACATCTAGAGGAGTAACTGCGCCGAGTGTGTTAGTATCATTTCATCCGATCATACCTACATATATACGTATATATATATAGAATATAGAATATAGAATATAAAATCTTACCAAGTAGCGAAGTTACAAGACTACCAGAGATGGCCGAGATCATCTTCTGACCAGCGGAAATGTCCACGCCATCGCCCCCGTCGTCTTGTGATGAAACCATCGTCTGCCCTACAAAAGCGTCTTCGCCCTCTCCCAATCGGTCGTGATTGTGACCACCAAATCTGTGATTAGATGCCATCATGCTCATTGTGTGGTGCGCCTCGCCCGGTTGTCCCGGGGGCGCTCTTTTATCACAGCTCGATGCAGGATGCAGTGGATAGAAGGTGCAAGATAGAAAAGATGGAGATATAGTTATTGCATTGGTAGGAATGGAAGGTTTCAAGTTTATTTAGGTTATTTGTGGAGGACGTATGTATAGGTGACTGCGGAGGCGAATAACCAAAAAAGAGGAACAGGGTTGCGATATCGCGGGCAACTTTCTTTAGCGTCATCAATACATAAGAGAATTCTAGAACGGTGAGGCTAAACTTTTTCTGAAATTTTACCGGTCCTACAGTAAGCCGAGACCGAGCTCTCAAACCCGATGGAATTTAGCAATCTCCACTGAGCTTCGATGCATGGTGCCTTATCATGATGTCAGAGCCAATCGGATGACCCAAAGCTAATTGTTTTGTGAACCCCACCATCACCTACCTGCAGCCCGCGCGACCGCGGTGTGACTCTCCAAGGTCTCCCCACGGCAGCCACGGGTATATTCGGCGATAAGATGGACTTAGATAATGCATCTCACGCATTCCGATCCGTCATACCGGAGCACCTCATTACTGGCCGCCTTTTCAACTTCATCCATAATTTAGCCCGCAAACTTGGGAAACCATTTTACTCGCGTCACCGCTAGAGATCTACCTTTCACTTCTATACTTATTCATAATACACCTAGATTAACCTTAATCAATCTTTGATCAACAATTGAACACTCAACCTTATCATCCTTGAAATCCGTGACCGTTTCGTTTGAGTGTATTGCCAGCATGGACCAACCAACTGAACAGATCCAATCTGAATTAGAAAACTTTAGGGAACAATGGCGAGCCGAGGTCTCAGCTCGTTCTAAGAACACGACTAGCTCTCAGCAACAACCACAGGGAATAACTTCAGCTCAAGCAGGACCTTCAACCACAAGCAAGCCTTCGAAAAGAAGTGAACTAGCTCATAGAAAGACCGCCTCAAAGACTAACCCTCAACTAGAAGATGAGGATGAGTATATCCAAACACAATCTTTTGATGAGCCGGACTCAAGTAAAACAACAGGACATCAACTCGGCCGTCAGGATGCCTCCTCTAGTACTACTAAGGATAAGGAGAAGGAACCCCAGACCGCCCTAGATTTCTACGAGAAAGCTGTTGAGAGAGAGACAAGCGGTAAGCTTGGTGAAAGTCTACAACTCTACCGAAAGGCCTTCCGGATGGACGATGACGTCGACCAGGCTTACCGCAACAAGCACTTCCCGGCCCGTTGGACAAAACCGGCACAGATAAACCCGTCGAACGCCTCCGTGACCGTTCCTAATCCCGCCCATCACTCCCTAGAAGGACCCACATTATCGCTTCCAGACCTGATCGCCAGCTTCTCCGACCTGAGAATCGAGGGTGTGCCACCAGAATGCGAGGGCGTCGCCGCGCCTCCGTGTCCAATGGCCGCGCTCCCCGACGAGATCCTCGTCCACATCCTGCGCGACGTCGCCGTCACGGACGTCGGCGACTTCGTGCGCCTAGCCCAGGTTTGCAAACGATTAGCCTTCTTAGTGGCGACCGAGGACCAGATCTGGCGGCGCGTGTGTCTGGGGTCGGAGTTCGGGTTCGGCGGCATGCACTTCGACTGGCAGACGGGCATCTTCTGGGAGCCGCTTTCGGGCTCCGACGCCGACCCGGACGTCTTCGCGCACGACGAGCTGGTCCGGCAGAGACAAGAGGAGCGGCGCGCGACGACCAGCGCGCTGCTCAACAGCCTGTACGCGGGGTCGTGGCTGACGATGTTCCGGCGGCGCCCGCGCGTCCGCTTCAACGGCTGCTACATCAGCACCGTCAACTACATCCGCGCGGGCCAGGCCTCCGTCCACCAGATCACGTGGAACAGCCCCGTCCACATCGTCACGTACTACCGCTACCTGCGCCTGTTCCGCGACGGCTCGGCCATCAGCCTGCTGACCACCGACGAGCCCGCCCACGTCGTCCACCACATGACCAAGGACAACCTAGCCCTGCACCGCGGCGGCGCCGGCCCGCACCTGCCGTCCGCCGTCATGGGCAACGCGCTCAAGGGCCGGTGGAGGCTCTCGGGCGAGGACGACAGCCCGGAGGCGGCGCCCGCGGTCGCGGACTTGGAGGGCGACCTGTACGTCGAGACCGAGGGCGTCGGCCCCAAGTACATGTACCGCATGGAGCTGACCTTCAAGAGCACGGCCGCGGGCAAGGCTAAGCCGGGGAGTAATAAGGTCAGCTGGAAGGGCTTCTGGAGCTACAACCGCGAGACGGACGACTGGGCTGAGTTCGCGCTCAGGCACTACAAACCGTTCTTCTTTAGCCGCGTTAGGAGCTACGGCGCGGGGGAGGTTTAGGGGGGGCGGCGAGATGGGGTAAGGGTACGTTGAAATGAAGCTATGTGGAGTTGGGTTGAGCTGGGTTGCATTCGCGTCGCTGGGCGTACATACATAGTCAGATAGCATACATTCGCGCATATCGCGGTAATGGAACAAGATGTTGCTTCCGGGGGCTATAACGTGTGGTTTCATTACGTGCTGGCTGCTATCTAATGCCATTTTGATGTTGAGAGGGCCGTCTGTCGTAAACCCAATCTGGTAATCTACCTATGCAACTACCTACAGTATTATAATTCGCACCTACGGCGTAGATAAGGTGAACGCGAATAGTAGGGTGGGTCTGCGTTTTCCTGCGTATATCATATCTCCCGACTCTCCTGATTGCGGACTCGGATCTTTCTAAAGACCCTGTGGCCACGGCAGCCTTATCCGCCCATAGTCTCCATCTGCGTCTTCGGTGCGGATGTACGCCTGCGCTCGCAGGCGAATAGAACCCCTTCTACCAGCAGAAATGTCGGGATTGAATGTCATTTTTCTCCCCGGCATCCACGGGGAGCTGTGCTTTACTGCGGAGTATGGTTAGTGGTCGTCGGTAGGACTAAAGCTAGACTTGGTGCGCTTGTTGGGGCGAGGGGGGTGGTTAGGTAACGTTCTCTAATGGGTGGTGGCGGTAGTTTGTTGGGCGGGTGGATAGGGGTAGGTAGGTAGGTAGGTAGGTAGGTAGGTAGGTAGGGAGGGAGGAAGGCAGGAGGTATTCGAACTTACTCAAGCGCTTGAGCTTATACTTGCGCCCTTCCTTGACCTTTGCTGAGGTATACCCAACGATGTCGAGCGGGATGTGGTTCAGGGGGCTTGAGCCCTTTGTACTGCTCATCCTTATTTATTCTTATCCCAATCTGGGAAGGTGTTCTTGTAATCAGCAGACGGGGGCGCTTCCTCGTAGGAGGGTTCCACGATCTTATGTCACTGTGGGGTTCCTCATGACCTCTTTGAGAGCGGTGGCCGGGTATAGCTCCTGTCTGATCTCGGGAGATGCCCTGGTCTTTTGCTTCTCCGTTGAGCTGGAGATGGTAGGTACAGAAAAAAAGGGGGGCCAGTATGGTTGGTTGAAATATATATATGAATGTATGTATGGTGTCGCCATTAATTCCTCACGTGGTTTGGTAGCACGACGTAGAGCAGCCGTGAGGCCTCCTAATTCTTAGAAGTCCTTATACTTTTCATGGACCATCGGCTTCGTGAGACCGTCCGCGGCGTTTTCCTCGGTACGTGCATATCTGATCGCATGTTGCGTTCTTCCACTCTTCGTATATAGTGGTAGTCTTTGCGGGTGTGTCGTTTATATTTGTTCTCGGCAGTATCTATTTTTATGGTGGCAACTAACCTAGGATATCTCCTGGGCTGTGCTTGGAGGCCTTTTGCTAGGATACAACGCTACTCTCGCGTTCCTCGACCTGCTTTTCGTTCTCTTCGGCTACATACGCCTCTTTATATTCCTCGGCCACCCTCTCTCCTAGAGAAGGGAAATCTTAGGCACTTACTAACGGGGATTGCTTTAGGGCTAGGTATGCCAATTCGCTGTTTAATAAATATTTGAGGAAAAAAAAAAAGAGACAATAGATTGATAGTAGGGAAATTTCTGAAAGTATGTAGGGTGAAGCCGTTGTGAAATAGTAATTGGAAAGAATGCTTGCTTGTGGTGCGCCTTGTGTAGGTGGGTATGTTGTTGTGTGTTGGTAGTGAATTATGAAATGCCCATTCTGACGAGGCAAAGAAAAAAGGAGAAAAAAAAAGGAATACCCTACGAACTCGCTTCAAACCATCGGCCTCGTCAAGTGGCAGATGTACCTACTCGTGAGATACCAGCATGCATTACTCGGATTATGTAACCTAAACGACTGAGCTAATTGTCCCAACAAGTTCATATAGAACGAGTATGCTTGGACCACCTATCTTAGAATGGTATATATATAAGAGGTAAAGGTTCATATAGCAAGAAAGAAAGAATTTCTGTGTCACTGAATAAACCTTGTCAACGGCTCCAGGTACATTCTGCCCTTTTTTCTTGCCGGAGAACTCTGTCGACTAATACCTGCCGCTTCTCTTGGCCAGGAGGCGAGCAGAACGGCGCCTACTCCGGGGCGCCTGGACACGACTAGCCATGTACGCTCTCGCGCTGACATCGGAGTCTTCCTCGGGGACAGGAGGGTAAGTCCACCATTTTTTAGGGTCCAGTCTAGCCCCTTTCTTACGAAGACTAGGGAGTCTGAGAGATAAAGCGATTAGTAGGAGGAATCGAATTTTTTTATCGAGTAGCTGTGTGGGGGGTGTATGTGTGACTGGGGATTTGACTTACTGATAGGTCAGTCTCCTTCGACTTAGATATCTTGGTAGATTTCGTTGCACCATCGCTTTCTTCGTCGTTCCCAATCGGGGTGCTCGCGTTCAGCCTAGGCCTCGACCTTAGCCGCAGCTTCAGTGTAGATCGCTTTGATCTAGGCGACCGTGAAGTCAATGAGGATCTTCTGTAGGGGATCTAGACCCTGTTCCTCTCTATTACTATTGCTATTTCCAGTATCGGTGTCATTGACAGTGTCGTTGTTACTGTTATTTCGTCGTGAACGTCCTCTTGTAGAGACGAAGCCATGCTGGAGGTTGACTGTAGAAGAAAATTTCTAAATATTAGAATAAGACGAAGTTAGAATTACAGGGGAAGTTAATCGTAGAAGCTGGGGACGTAATAATTCAAATAAGGGGTATCTTTCACGACTATTATTGCTCGTGTTAGCTGCCAAAGTAAGAGATGATGATGAAATATTAGATAGAAATAACGAGGAAGGACTTACGATAGTTGAGATGCCTGCTAGGCTGTACCAAGATTATTCTAACTAGTGGAGATTGATTTAGGGAGAAAAAAGGAGAAAAATAGAATCTGTTCAAGATGAATTCTGGATATATATAAGGTAAAAAGCCCTATAGGTACCCAGGTGGGTGTTCGAAGTTGGAACATGTACCTAGTATGTAGGAGGTTGCAGGTCGCCTAGGTGATGTTCGGTGGGATTTGGCAATACCTTCTTATATGCTTAGGTTAAGGTAGCATAGGTACGGAATAAGAGAGTATATTATGTGTTATACGGGGACTGGAGATACGATTATTGGTAGCTATTACCATAGCGCATACACAAACATTGGTACATGATGTAAGAAGCTATTGGATGAGAACAGTCATAAGATATAGGTCGTTATATACAAAAAATTTAAATATTGAATTAATAGGAATTAGAAAGCGCTTATAACGTTAAGAGGTTTTATATAAATTAAAGTTAAATAATTTAATAATCTTTTTTTTATTAAAAATGAGGAATTATAAATTTTAAACCTTTAAAAAATTATTATATTAAATTTAATTTTTATTATTTAAGTTTTATTATTAATTTTTATTATAAATAATTCTTTTTTTTTTAAAAAGAAATTATTCCCGAAAAAAGCACGTACATTTTCGGAATAATTATTATTTTAAAAAATTATTTCCATTTTAACCATTTATAAATTTTATTTACTTAATTTTAAAATTTTTTTTTTCATAAATAATAACATTTTTTATTCCCATTAATAAACCTTTATAAATATATATTAAAATAATAAACCAAAGAAATAACTTTTAATACTTTTTAATATAATTTACTTTAATTTTTTTTATTTTTATTCCCACGTTTTTTCTTATAAATATATTTAAAAAAACATTTATTTTAAATTTTTTAAATATTAAAAACATAATCATTTTTAAATACATTGAACCTTACTTGCTTATTAAAAAAGTAATAAGTTTTATTAATAATTTATAACGAATTGTTTAATTAATTTATTTTTCGAAAAATAAATTCCTTATTAAATTTAATAATATAAATGAGTTTTTTTTTTTTATTAATTTAAAAGGATAAAATTTCTTTAACCAACGAATAATAATATTATTATTATTTATTATAAACCGTAGGATTATAAAATCGTTATACATGATACTTTTAAAATAATTATATCGTAATACGTTATTTTTAATTTTTTAATATAATTTTTCGAATTTTATAATCGAATAAAAAATATTTACCATATTATTTAAACCTTCACTTTTTCCGTTAATAATAAATAAATTATTAATTAAGTTTAAATCCGTGAATAATATAATATTATAAAAAATATTTATAACATGGTAATTTAAATACACCGATTAAAACTTAAAATATTAATAAAATAAATAAACCATTTTAAAATATAAGTTTAATAAATTAACTTTAATTTTTTTTAATAAATTTAAAACGTTATTATTAAATTCGTTTATAATAATTAAATTAAATAAAACATTATTAATAAATTTAACGAAATAACCGTTTATTATTAATAAACCCTTAAGATTTTTTAAAATAATTTAAATTAATAAAAGAAAAAATAAACTTAAATCGTTTTATAAATAATAAAAAAAAAGTTTTAAATTAATACATTTTTCGCTTATAAATATATTAATTTAACCCATTTAAACGACCACATTTATTAATAAATTAATAACTTTAAAACATATATTTAAATTATTTTTAACGAGTTTAAAACTTAATTTATTATTAATAAATTTATAAATATAAACTTTATATTAAAAAACATTAAAAAACGTGTTATTATAATAATGTTTTTAACATTAAATCCTTTTATTTAAAGAAATTTTATCCGATTTAAAGTATTTTTTATAAAGTATTTAAGTTTAAAAATATAAATTAAAGAAATTTTAATAATAAAAGCTTTAAATAAAAATTAAATAAAACGAACGATATAACGAACGTAAATATAATTTAATGTTACGTATATTAAACCATTTATAACCAATGTTTTATTTAACGGTTAAAAACTTTTTTATATAACTTTAAAAACTTTAAAATTAAATTTTAACGATTTTAACGATAATATTTTTTAATAATTAAAACCTTTTAATAAACCTTTTAAAAAACCGCTTTTTTTCCGTGGTAATTGAACCATTAAAAACAATAATAATAACTTTTAATTTAAATTAACTTTTAACGAAAATATATTTTTAAAGGCTTTAAATAAAATCAATTAACGAAATATTATTCCCGTTATCGTTAATTTTATACACTTTAATAAGCTTATAATTTATAATAAAAAAAATTTATTTAAATATAAATTTTAATAAATAAAACTTAAAGTATACATGAAAACGTATATAAAAAACTTCCCCGAAAATTATTATTAAATTAATTAAATAAGCTTTTTATTAATAAATAAAACTTAATTATAATATTAATAAAAAAAAACTTAAATAAATTAATTAAAGGTCGCGAACTTTTAAATAATTTACATTTTAACCTTTTAAAAATAATTTAAAAACCCTTCGAAAAAACACCGTAATTTAAAAAAAATACATAAACTTAAATATTAAAGAAATATAATTTAATATTTAATAAAATTATTAAATTTTAACGAAATAATTTAATAATTTAATATTACATTTTAAAATTACATCGTTAAAACCTTTTTTAACGAAATTATTAAATTAATTTACTTTAAATAAAACAATTTATTTAAAAACGACGATAAGTTTTTCGTTATTATTTAAAAAATAAGTTAAATTTATAAGAATATATTAATTAACCCGGAAATTTTAAAAAAAAAAAAGCTCATTTTAATTTAAAAACATTCGAAATTAAATTAAATTAACCGTAAAAAAAAGAATCGTTCCATTTTAAGTTAAAATTAATCCTTAAAAAATAATAATAAATTTAAATAAAATAAAAAGCTTAAAACCGATATTAAAAAAGTTTAAGTTTTTAATAAAAAAACCTTAAAAAATATCGATTAAATTAACATTAATTAACATAAAAAAGATAAAAAACTTTATTAACGTTATAATTAAAATAAATATTAAACCTTATCGTATTTTATTAAATAAAATATTAATAATAAAAACTTGTTATTAATTTTAAAGAAAACTTTTTTTATAAAACATTTTCGTAAAAAAAATATTACATTTAATTTAACGTTTTAAAAGAAAGTTAAAATTAATATAACCATATAAAAAATTATTTAATTTAAGATTTTTAAGTTATTAAATTTAAAGTCGGATTTTTAAAAAGTTTTAATATTACATTTTATTAAATTTTATAGCCGAAACAAAATGATGTATTATAAGTAAATGCAATTAAAAAAATAATAAAAATCATGATAAATTTAATTAAAAAACCGCGTTTCGAACTTATTTTAAATTAATAATTAATAATTATTATAACCTTGTTTTATAATAATTAAAAACATATAATTAAAACGTTTTTAAACTTTAAAAGCTTAATCCCGTTAATATCTTTTTTTAAGGTTAAGAAATAAAAGTTATTTATTATTAAACGAAATAAAACATAACCCGTATTAATTTTTAATACCACGAAAATCCTTTTAATAAAACATTATTACTTTAACTTTTTTATATTCCGCCATTAAAAAAATCATTTTTTTCGAATTAACTTCGAATTAAACGGTTTAAACGATAAATATAACATTATACTTTTTTAATAATAAATAAAAATTCATAAACCCTTTTTTTTTTTTTTAAATTTTAAAAAAATCCGATTTATATTAAATTATTATTAAAAACATTATATTAATTAATTACTTTATAATTTTAATTACTTTAAAATAATCGTAATAATTAAATATAATAACTTTAATAAAGCTTTAAAAAAAATACCCGAAGAATTTTAAAACTTTATATATATTATAAATAAAAAAACCGGTTAACATTTTTTAAATTATTAACCATAAAACCATTCCATCGATTTTTTCGAAGGAAAATCGCTTTTTTAAAAACCCTTATATATTATAAATAAAAAAAAGTTTAATACTTTAAAACTTTAATTAAAAAAAATATTAAATAACGGAAAAATCCGTAAATTAACTTTTTCGTACGAAACTTTTATAATATTCGTAAATAAATTAAACCTTAAAAACCCTTTAAAACTAATAATTAATTATCGAAACTTAAATAATATAATAATTTTTATTTAATATTTTATTCCCTTTATTATTAAATTTTAAACTTAATTTTAAACCGTTAAATAATTCATTAAAATTAATTTAAAATTAAAATTCCATTTAATGTAAATTAAAAAAAACGACGAATAAAAAATAACCTTTTATTATAAATATAATTTATTCGAATATATAATAATGCTTTTTAAACTTATAAACGCTTTTATTACCTTTTAATTTATAATAAATAACATTTTTTCCGACTTAATTAACGTTAAATTTTTCATATATTTTAATAATTTATTCATTTATAAAAACATAATTAAAAAATATAACACGTTAATTAAAAAAATATTTAAATAACTTTTAAAAAATAACTTTACGATTAACCTTTAAAAATGTTTTTAAAAAATATAAAAGGTAAAATTTTTAAGATACATTATTAACGTTAACGGTATTTCCTTAATATAAAATAAAGTTAAATATATTAACGTTTAAAAAACATTAAAAAACCTTAAAAAGTTTTAATAATTCATTAAATTTATAAACTTTTATTAATAATTTATTTATAAGTTTTTTAAAATCGTTAAATTTATTATTAATGTAAATAAAAGTAATTAATATAATTAAAAATAAATTTAAAAAATAAAAAAAATATTTAAGGAATTAAAATATTAATTTATAATAACATTAATTATAATTTATTTTAATTTTATAAAGTAAATTTATATTAAAATAAACGCGTTAAATTTTATTTTAAACGTTGTTTTTTTTTAAAAAAATAATAATAAAAAGTTATATTTTATTATTTTCCATTTTTATAAACTTATACCCGTTAAAATAAATTATAAAATCCACGATAAAAAATTATTTACGATTATAAATTCCTTCGATAAATAACATTAATATTTAAAAAATATTAAACACCGAATTAAAATTTATTTTAACCATTAAAATTTAATTTATTTTATAATAATTAAAATATTAAATCGGAAGCAAGTTAAATAAGTTTAAAAACTTACGAAATATTAATTTATTATTAATTATAAACCAAGTAAATAAAATAAAAAAGCCGATATTTTTTTAAAATTAATATAATATTAATTTAAAAAAAAAAAAATTAAAAATTAATTTATTAAATTAATTTTATAAAAAAAGCATTTTTTACATTTATATAAAACTTTATTTAATTTTATATTAACGGTTATTTTTTTTTTAATTAAATTTTATAACATGTTAATATTAAATTAAACTTTTAAATTCGTTAATTAAGTTAAGAAAATAAGTTTAAATAACCTTAAATACGTTTTATAATTACATTAATTATTTAAAAATATTAAGGTAAAAAATGAATTATTTTATTAAAAAAATCGTTTTTAAATTTTAAAAATAATTATATTAAAAGTTATTAAATTTAAACACGATACCTTTATAATAAAACATATAAATATAAATAAAACTTTAAAATTAATTATTAAAAACTTTTAATGGTTAAATATCGAAACCATAATTCGAAATTATATATAAAATTACCGAAATTATTAATAAAATAAAATTCTTCGTCACGTTTTATATAAATTACTTTAATTTATAAAATTACATTATAAACTTTAATATATTATCGTTATAAATTTTATTATTAATTTATTATTATTAAATAAATATAATTCCATTTAAATTATAATAAATACATTTATTAAAATAATTTACTTTATATTTTTTAAAATTAAAAATAAAAAAACCAAAGATTTTATTAAAATTTTCACGAAATAATATTAAAAATTCCATAATGTTTTTTTTAATATTATTTTTAATAAAAACTTTAAATTTATATTTTATTTATAAAAAAACTTTTTTAAATTAATAAATATTAAAGTTTAAATAAACATCATTTTTTATTTTTAAATTAATAATTAAATTAAACGTTTTAATTAAATTTTTAAAATTTATTTAAAAGCTTTCGTTAATTATAAAATAAATAATTAAAAAAACCTTTTAATTATAATTAAATTTATTTATAATAATATTATTTTATTTTTTATATATTTAACCTTTTTTTACGTAAATTATAACTTTTATTTAATAACTTATAACCCGCTTATAAAAGCTTTTTATAATTTAAGTAATAAGTTTTATTTATATTAAATAATATAAATATATTAAAACATTTAAAAACATTTTAAACGTAATTAATAACGCATAAAAAAATAAGTTAATAAATAAAAGAAAAACGCTTTTATATTCGAAGAAAAGCAATTTATAATATTAAACGTAAAAAATATTAAAATTAAATAACTTATTAAAAAGTTAAATTAAAAATTATTTAACCCTTTTAAAATTTAAAAGATAATTTCTTTTATTATTATTAAATTTACTTTACTTAAAAATTAAAAAATTATTACGGGTCGAAGACTTAAAAAGTTAATTAAAATAAAAATTAACGCAAGTTTACATTATGGTTATAAACGTAATAAACATAAATCCCCATAATAAAGTTATTAATAACTTTAAATGGGTTATGGAAATTATTAAAACATGTATAAAAAAGGTTTCCATGTTAATTAATTTGATTTATACTTTTAAGTATAAATATTATAACCTTAAGGACAAAGGATTATTATTTTTCCCTTTTTTTTTCATTAATAAAAATAACTTTATTTTTAACCTTATATAACATAAGTTTATTATTATTTATAAAAATCGTTATATATTTTTATTAATCATTTTTTAATTAATAAAAGTTTTTAAAAAAACGTTTATTACGTTAAATAATAACTTAATATATAAACATTTCTTAAATAATAAACGATTAAAATCTTATAATATTTATTATCTTTTATTAACACGACTTAAATATATATAAACTTTTTAATAACTTTTTTAATAACCTTATAATTAATTCATTAAATAACTTTAATTCGTTTTATAAAACTAAAGAAATGATTTTAATTAAAGATAAATGTTTAATTTAAATTGGCGAATAAAAGGATTTTTTAATATATATAATTATATTAAATCTTTTTATTTCGAAAAATACGGCACACTTCGGATCGGAGAAAAATAAATACTTAAAAATCATATTTTCGGTTTTAATTAAAAAATGGTAATGTTTAACATAATAATTTAATACGAAAGGGTTTAATAAATTATATAATAATAAAACCTTTATTTAAATTTTAATTAAAAAATTTAAAGATAAATAATTAATTTAAATTATTTATTAAAACTTAATTAAAATATGTTAAAATACTTTTTAATACTTTAATAATTTCTTCGTCGACTTTAAAAGCAAGTTAACTTTAATTAATAAATTAAATTAAAAAAAAGAAAATAAAATTAATTACATTAATATAAAACTAAATAATAAGTTAAAAAACATTTTTATAATAAAAAAGTTAAATAAAAAGGATTATAATAAATGGATAACCAAGGTTAATAACATAATAACCAAAGTGAAAAAAGTATTAAATTATAAAAAAAAAAATAATTATTTTATAATTATTTAATATAAAAGAGTATTTAATTAAAAGGTTATTAACTTTATTAATATAATAATTATTTAAAAATAAAAATTAAAGTTTAATAAAAACGAAAATATAATTATAAGTAAAGTAAATTACATAACTTTAATCACCGTAATAATTATAACGATAAATTAAGCAAATAATTCGCACCAAGGTAATAATAACTTATTAAAAGCATAATGGAAATTAAATTAAAAGTTTAAAAAACTTAAAAAAGAAAGTAAATATACCCGTTACATAAAAACAAGGTACCTTATAATAACCTACCCGTCGTTTCAAGCCGTACTTTAATTAAACCGTAACAATAAAAACGGCACGCTATAAATAACCATTATAAAAACTTAAAATAATTAAAATGTTAAAAATAATTACAAATCATTAAAATATTTAGAAAATAAATAACTTTTAAATAAAATCGCGTTTAAAGGTTAATATTAAAACTTATAAATATTAAAAAAACCTTAAATAAAATATATATTATTTTTTTTTTAATTAAAACTTTATTAAATAAATAAGAATTTATTAATACATTCATAAATTCGAAATATTTAATATATTTAACATTTAATAAGAAACTTATACGATAAATAAAATTACCACATATATTTATTTAAAAAAAAAAATTAAAATTAATTAAAGATGGGGAATTTTATACGATTAATATGCTTATACATATAAAAATTAACATAAACGGTAAAAAAGAATAAATATAAAGTTATATTATCCCGGATTTCACATTTTTTTTAATATTAAGAAAATTATGGATGGAATAAAACGACGTTATTTACAAGGTAAAAAGGAGGTTAATTAAGATAAGTTTAAAGAAACATGGCTTAGTAATACATAAAAAAGGTTAAAACATTATTTAAGCATTCCATGACGTTAAAATAAAATACTTATAAATTAAGGAGATTAAACATATAATAAAAAATATATTTTTAATATTTATGGTTTAAGAAAAAAAACGTTAATATAAAAAAAACGGCAAGGACGTTTAGATTTTTAATACCATTATATAAAATATTAACATCGCATTAAAAAAAAAAAAAAAGTTCATAATTAATTAAATCCGAAAAACGTTACTTAATAAATTAAAAAATTAAACCGGAAACTTTTTAAATAACAAAGGTATAACATTACCACCATTAAAGCCAAGGTTAAACACCGAAATTAACCTATAAAAAAATAATTAAAATAAGGAAAAAAAAGTCTTATAAAAACCTTTATATAATATATTAAAAAAAAAACTCTTAATATTATAAAAAACCTTAATAAGTTTATTAAATAAAAGGTAAATTAAGGTTAATAATTTACTAAAAAAGGCATTAATATTATTCGCAAAAAAATTAAAAAGCAGCTTTTAATTTTATATAAATTACAAGGTTTTTAACGTTATTTTAATATATAATTATTACTCATTATTATTAATTAAAAAAACCTTACGATCTTTTTATAAAGTTAAGTAGTTAACCAAGGTTAACATTAAAGCCGTATTTTACAAATTATAAATAAAAAAAAAGAATAAATGGAAAATTGCTTTTTATATTTAATTTAAAGCTTTTAAATGATTAATTACATTTTTTAAGTTATATAAAACGTTAATAACGTTTTAACGTTATATTAATAAAATCTTATTTAACCTTTTAAATAATTATTATTTAATATACATAAATAACATAATAATTTATTTAAATAAGTTTTATAAAAATTATATAAATAAAATTAAAACGGTGTTAAAACGCTTTAATAACATTAATTTAAAATTAAATTTTTTTAAATGCTTTTTTATTATAAAAGAAATTAAATACTTAAGCTTTATTATTATAATAAAAAAAAAGATTAAAGTAAACTTTAATAAAATTATAATTATTAAAGGGTGGGAATTATTTATAAACGTATAAAAAGTTCGCAGCTTTTTAAAGTTTATAAACTTTTATAAGATATTTATCGAAAGATTTAACAAGTTAATTACCCCTTTAACCACTTTAACGAAAAAAGGGGTTTTTTTTAAATAAAAATAAAAAATAAACGTGATATTTAAGGAATTAAAACATTTATTTATTATTATATCGATTTTAATTCATTAAAACTTTAATTAAGAAACGTATTTAAAAATAAATTATTTAAAGTAAGTTTTAAAAACTTATTTTTTATAAAAAGATTATAATAAAATATTAAAACTTATAATTTACCACTTGGCAAAATTATTATTAATTAAATATAATTATAAAATATATAATAAAGAATTTTTAATAATTATTAAATTAATAAAAGTATGGTAAAAGGAGTTACGGGGGATGATTAAACTTTTTATAATTTTTATAAATTATAAAAATTTAAAGTATTTTATAATTACCCGTAAATTAAATAAGTGTTAAGTAT
This sequence comes from Annulohypoxylon bovei var. microspora, assembly GCA_022836615.1. Classification (NCBI taxonomy): domain Eukaryota; kingdom Fungi; phylum Ascomycota; class Sordariomycetes; order Xylariales; family Hypoxylaceae; genus Annulohypoxylon; species Annulohypoxylon bovei. The sequence continues at coordinate 96,702 of MU405257.1, read as the reverse complement.
ATTAAAGGCAAATTTTATTAGGATTTAATTTTATTATAAAATACCAAGTTAATAAAAAAATAAAATGATTTAATATCTTATTAAAATAAGGTTAAAATATCTTAATAAATTAAAAAAATAAAAAGGTGATAAATTATATGTAACGTTTATTTAAATAAAAATAATTACCTTTAATAAGGATAATAATAATAAACATTTAAATATTTTTAATAAGTGTTATTAAAATGTTAAAAAAAGGGGTAATATTAAATTAAAGTTTTGTAACCATACCCATTAAAAAAAGAATTTTCCATAATAAAAATTTATAAATTTTATAAAATTAAGAAATCATTAAAGATATAAACTTTAAAATAATTTATAAAGTTATTAATAAAAATAATCATTATTTCTCACCAGTTTTTAAGGATTATAAGGTCTTAATTATTAAATGTAATTTAAATAATAAAGGAGTTATATTATTTAAGGAATAAATATAAATATTAAATTAAAAGTTTTTTAAAACGGTTATAATTTAAAATGTTTATAATTTTTATATTATAAGTTATTTAAAAAGGAATAATATTATTACAATCGCCTTAAGGTTTTTTTATTAATTAATTATAAAATAAAATATATAAAAGTTTTATAAAAATTACAATATTTATAACTAAGCTTACATTTAATAAACTTAATAAAAAAAGTTATTAAAATCCTTACTTATTTTTAATTATTACTTTTTAAAATTATTTATTAATTTTATAATAAAAATATTAATAAGAAAAAAGGAAAACCCCTAATATTTAATAGTAGTTACTTATTAATTATTAAAATAAGTTTTATTAAAAATAATAAATATTATAAAAGTTAAAGTGTATATTATAAAACTTATATATACCCACGTTAAGTATCATAACCTCCTTATAATAATAATATTAAATTAAAGGAATAATTAAACAAGCACATTCTAAATAAAACTTTATAAATTAATAAAAGTAATATAACATTTATCCATTACTTTTAATTTAAAAATTAATAAATCCACAAAAAAAATAAATCAAAAAATATAAACATATTTATAATATTTCTCAATTTACGCATAATTTAATTAATTAAAAATATTATTTATAACGATAATAATAATTAATAATTAAAATATAATAATTAAATTAAACCCTTTTTATATAACATATAAATATCACGTATATTTAATTAAATAAATTATTAATAAAGCCTTAAATAAATTATTTAAAAAATAATAAGTTATAAACTTTATAATTAAAATTAAAAAAATTAATAAATATACTTAAATTATTATAATTATAATTTAAAAATGTATAAAATATATAATAAACCAATTTTAATCAAAGGGCTTTAAATATAAAATAAATAATAAAATTTAATTAAACTTAAAAAATATTATAATATTATAATTTAAAAAAAAATTTTCTTAATTATATATAAAATATAAGATAATTAAGGTAATTAGCTTTTATATAATAAAATTAAACATATTTATAAGAATTTGGTTATGATTTTATACCGAATTATTTAAGTTAATAATTATAAACCCATTATTATTTTAAATATAAAATAACGTTTAATTATTATTTCTTATTAATTAAAACAATAAAAACCTTAAATACATTGTTAAAAAAATCTTATAATTAAAAAATAAGCATAAAAAATAAAGCATACGTAAAATAATATTAATTAAATAAAAAGGTTATATAAAGTTAATATAAGAATTTTAAGAAAAATTAAAAAATATAAAAGCCTTAGAGATGTTTTGTTAATAATTTAAGGTAAAAAATAAAATAAGTGAAGAAACTTTTACGATTATAAGTTTTAAAAAACGGGGGAAAGGGGTATTATTATAAGTTAAGAATTTAAAAAATTAATTAAAGTAAAAATTAACGTAAGTTTATATTATGGTTATAAACGTAATAAGTGTAAGTCCTTATAATAAAATTATTAATAATTTTAAATAAGTTATAAAAATTATTAAAATATATATAAAAGGGGTTTTTATATTAATTAATTTAATTTATATTTTTAAATATAAATATTATAACCTTAGGGATAAAAGGTTATTATTTTTCCCTTTTTCTTTTATTAATGAAAATAATTTTATTTTTAACCCCATATAATATAAGTTTATTATTGTTTATGGGAACCGTCATAAAAATCCATAACTTTTTCCACGTTTTTTTCATTAAACTTTACCGCGTTAATAATTAAGAATTATTTAACCTTAATTAAATCTTACAAAAAGTAACCTTAATTAAATTAAAAAACTATTAAATGGAAAAGATAAAAGATTTTTTAAAAATTTAAAAAAAAGTGAAATATTTTATTAAATAAAAAAATTAATTAATTAAAAAACATTAAACTTAAAAGCTTTACGAACATATATTTAACGAAAATTTAAAGTTAATAATTAAACATTTTTATTAAATTAACTTAATAAAATCATAAGACTTTTTTTTCGAAACGTAAATAATAATATTTAAAAAACAAGCATTAAAAAAGGAAAAATTAATATTATACGAAAATTAAAAACATAATTATTAATAATTATTACTACAACGTATATATAAATATTAATATATAATATAAAAAATTATTAAATAAAAACAATTATAAAATATAAATCGTTATATATAAAAGATTTAAATATTAAATTAATAAAAATTAAAAAACGCTTATAACGTTAAAAGGTTTCATATAAATTAAAATCAAATAATTTAATAATCCCCCTTTTATTAGAAACGAGAAATCATAAATCTTAAACCTTTAAAGAATTATTATATTGAATTTAATCCTTATTATCCAAGCCTTATTACTAGCCCTTGTCACATTATGGCAGTAAATCGCGTATTAACTACCGACACTTATAATCTCTTTTTAGGGGTAACCGATATAATATACTGGCTGTACACTAGCGATTGGAATGGAGATAAAGTCTTAGAATCTAGGGGGCCAACGCATGAGTGGGTTTCGCTATGAAGAATCGCAGACTGGTTTTCAATAATGCCACTAACCTTCTCCGCGATCTTAACAGTCCATTCGTGGTGTTTCGCCTCTGCAGTACTGCCGGCTTTCTCGTTACCAGAGCCTAGCCCCTTAAGAACGTAATCGCTGAAGGCAGACTCCATGGTGAATGTCAAGTGTCTAGGCGATTAAGTTAGAAAAGAAAATTGAATTGAAATGGATGGACTACTAAGATGGAAGAAGGGGAAGTTTGGGATGAGAAGAAGTGGTACGTGTTTGCTAGAGGGAGAGAGATTCATAGCTGGGTAGGCCCCTACTTACGGAGACGTGTCTACCGGGAAGTGAACTGTGGTACTGGAGTGGTCAGCCCTAGTCAAACTGGGTGGCTACATATGAAATAGGTAGGCAATAAAAGCCTGAAAAGAAAATGATGTAAAGGGACTTACAATGATTACGATGTATGCTCGAGGTTGTGGTGTTGAGGGAAAAGTTGTGTGGTGGGAAAGTTGTCGATGAAAGAAAGGAAAAAGAAAACAGTTGAGGAAGAACTGTGGCCAGAGTTAAAAGTCCTGGGGGTGATTTGCGAATCAGAGTACTATCTTGGTATACTTAACATAGGTAGTCGTGACTTTTGCCATGAACGTGAAATTCACTAATTGCCTAACTAACATCATAAAGATCAAATATAAATAACTTGTCAGTGAGCATTACCTTCCATAAGAGAGAGTAGACACACTATGGAGGGTGGGGGAAGACTTGATCTCTTAAATCTTATATACCTAGTAACCTAGAACATGCTTTGTGATTGAGAAATGTTGGCTAGTTATAGAAATGTATGATTAATATCGCAAACTTGACATACAAGAAGTTTACCTAATAAAGAAACTGAGATACTGCGGGCTTAGTTAGGATGATGAGGTATCATCAAGGAATAGTCACACAAAGCGAAAACAAGCGTATCTATTATGTCAAGAGTACTAGGTAAACATGAGATTAGATAAATAAAGTTATAAGAATCATTGTAGAGTTTGTTGGTGACCTTTTTAAGTAGTTACCTAAGTATGTGCTTGATATTTGGTTTAGGGATAACTAAGTGAGAGTGGACAACAATATAATCATATTGAAATACTACTCAAGTAGTCAGACTTTGGTTTTATAAATAGGTACCTATGGAAACATTATTATTCTTGATTTACATCTAACAAAATGTGTATTTGGGTAATTGAAGGTACTTTACTATTGCAATACCTCTTTACTGAGTGGCGTAAAGGTAGAGTTGCTATGTTAGGGGCATGTTTATGCAATGCCAATTTTAAAACCTGTTTGGCTATGTTGGCTGTACATTAGCTGATGTCTGTGGTATCATACGGTAGTTTCTAAACAGATTTTAATATTGATTAGCGATATTCACGCTATTTAACTCTGAAGAAATGGACGTTATTAAATTTAAGCGGATCGTCAATCGTATAGAGATTTAATACACCTTGACTGCCTGATAGGTAGTCTACGTAGATGAGGTTTATATCATTCTAGTTAACCCTTTCCTAAGAATAACGTGATAAAGGGTGGTATTGATATGGATTCATCCAAGATGAATTCAATCCCAGGATTATCTGTGACTAGCACTAGAAAGCCTAGTGTTTCTTCCTGTATTTTCCATGATAGTGGAATACATTATACACTTCGATACGCAATTTCAAAATGTACCTAGGTAGTTATATGCCAATCTTGGTTAAACGCAAACGTATGAGGAAGGATACTTAATATACTTAATTTCCTTGTTGGCCGATGATTCACAACTTCTTATTTTGTCGTTGTCCCTTGCATATATTGGTATCATAAGAATTTGCCCTGGGAAGAATTCCACTTCAGCAGTCATGAAAAGCTCGTTCATTATTTGGTTGAGACGTCTCCCGGAGGAGCGGATCGGTCGTTGCCCGGAGTATGAGTTTTCGCGGTCATTCAACTCGGCACCGAAACGGCGTTCCCGGATCCTGCTTCCCGCCAATGCAACGTACTTGAACGAAGTTCCCTAGTATGGGTTTCTATGAGTAATACGATCTGCGGCAATCGGATCCTTCATCGCCTATTTTTGTTACCTGGCTATTCTTCACATCCACACGTGATCAACGAAAGAGTTGTTATAATAGGAAAAATCACTTAAAGCTGAGGGATGACTTCACTAACAAGAATTTGCTCGACCTGATGTTAATATAGATAGCGACGACTCAATTCATGGTAGAAGACAATTCCGTGAAGCTGTCTTGGCGACAGCTAAGATACCTCGTAGCAGCTAAGGGATTAGGTATTGGCCTTAACATCTTAAGCGACTGCACCATTTACTCGATATGGGTGGACTCCATCGGGTTACACCGAGATCAACGTGCATGTGGTGGTTCTGATGTACGATCTATGTATGTGCGTATTGCAGACATTAGCTTCTTTACGGGCATTTCGCGTTTAGCTAGATTAGTTAGATCATCTTAGATTCTGCAGCGATCAGCAGTAATCCTGCTTACAATAGCGAAGGAATCTGTAGTGACAGTTCTACGTATGTAGATGAGACTTGAGGAATAGGCTTTACGAGGAAGCGATACGTCGAGGATGACATGGAATGTTACCAACAGATGCAGGAGTCAGGAGAAGAAACATGGGGTTAAGCCTAAAGCAGTGGGCAAGGACCTCAATGAGGTAAGGAAGACAACGAATGGAGCTATCCGCTCGCGTGGAGATTCGTGGAGGGGCAGTTTTTAGATATGTATAACTATTAACTACCTAGTTCATAGTAGTCTGATGATGGAGGCTGGTCAGTTGTTGGGTTGAGTTTGTTCGGAATGGATCTTTCTCGTATAAAGTACAGAGGAGGGAGAAGAGAGACAAGATAATGCAAGGAGAACATCGGTAGGACTTCAAGTAAAGGAGCGCAATCTTTATTTACCTATGTAGGTATTAGTAATTTTGATTCATCTGATTTGTTATTTTGCCATTTGCAAGAGGAATGAATCTGTCGGCAGATGTGGAAGATCAGACGTCCATTTACCTGGTTCGAAGAGAAGCTGTAATAAATAAAACGACCACATATACCTCTATCAACCTAGGTACTGTATTACGTAGCTCGTAGCTTAATACCTACGTATTGCCGCGTATAGGGTGGACAATAGTATGACTGTATGATGTAGGCAGGTAACAAGTAGGGTTTCTCTGAAAATAGCGGTCGAACTAGGGAATTTGCTATTATTCGGAGGTTTCGGCCAGGTACGGTTGTGACAAGTTCTATTCCGAACGACTTCTCTGTTACCTTGCTCCAAATCCTCATTCGTCCTCGATATTATCAGCTCAATATATTCGGCCATATCGGCATGCACCGCATGCATAGATGGTTGCGAGCTTGACCGCAAATTGGTCCGTGAGGGAAGGGAGGTGTAGGTATTTGTAAAGATTTTGCAAAGATGCCAAATTCAATTTGATGCCCGATTGGCTCTAAGCGGTTAAGAGCTCTTAAAAGAAGACTTCGATTTCCAGATGAGGAATTAAACATGTAAAGATAGAAGTCGCTTCCATCACTATCCTAGCAAACTAGGGCTAGCAAATGTTCGCAGCTTTTAGCGGGCGGGCTAGGGCATGGTAGCCACATGTAGCTAGGAAGGTTCCACTCGGATACCCACTCAGATTGCCCCAGTCCGCTCTAGCTCAGGGTTCATGTCACTTCCTGCATTCAATGTTGCCTGCCGCTGGATGGATGTACTGTATCTACTAGTACTAGGTACTCTTAAGCGCTATGAATGCACATAGGTAGGCGTGGCGTAACCTGCAAGACCGACCACTCTACTTTGGGGCTGGTGGATTGGTGGATTGGGGGGCAGGTACTAGCAGGTACAAGTGAAATCTTCAATGGAAGAAACTCAATTGCCCTTCTTCAGCTCGTCTCTTCTTTTAGTAGGATCTTCCTCACCCACCCACCTACCTCTGCTGCTCTACTACATACACTAATAACATGATTTACTTTTACTGCATTCTGTAGCGGCGACGCCCTCTTACGATCTTCATTAACTAATCCTCTCCTTTGCTTTGCTTTCTATTCTTCCTACCATGCCGAGTTTATCTTTGTCACTCGGTCTCAATCACTAACCACCTACCTAAACCTCGATTCCGACATCTTATCTTACTCACGCCCGCCCAACATTTCTCGTCGTTCATTAACTCTAGGACACTTCCTATTGAATCACTATTACTCTCTTTAGTGTGAGAAATCGTAGTGATAATTCTTAATTCGCCGAAACCTCGATTGCGTCCTCAATTCCCGATTTAGCATCGTGGCATATGAGAGGCCGGTTTCCCTTCACCTTGGCAATCATCTATGACAACGCTTTTGTGATACCCCCTTAGCTCGGCTCGACAACTTATTAGATACCCCGCGACGCCTCTTTACAATAGCTAGACCACCTTTTCTCTTATCCTATTTGGCTGCCACCCCCAATCCTTTAAGTTGTACCGCCTACATTAGTCTTTCGGTAACCTGCAGCATCGGTTGTCTTATCGTCTGTTGTTGAGTGGTGTCATTTTAGGTCACACCTAATTCCCGTGTGCTCCTACCGTGGCGTAGGCGAGGACTGGTTGTACGAGACGGGGCTGTCAGCGTGCTAGGTACAAACCTACAAGGGTCTATATTCCCTTGGCTGCCTGTCCCGGGAGTTAATTAACTGGCTGTGCTGCCGAACTATCTGGTCGATGTTCGAGGAGAGGGGAGGGGGCGTGGTTCACGATTTCCTGCAAAATGGCTCTGCCGTTATTTCTTCACCATGACGAAGATCGTTCCATTCTCCTGTCCGATTCCGATGACGACGACCTACTTCCGGCTCCCCGCAAACCAACCAGATCCGATTCCAGGGAACGCGATGATGCTATGCGTCAGAAGACCAAAGATGCGGCAGCCAACATCCCAACCCACCCTATCCCCGCCATGCAGCCAGCCTTTGCCGAGTCCCTGATCGAAGCGACGAATGTCCCTGCCGCGCCGAAGCCGAAACTTAGGTTCGGTGACGCGAGGGAGCGTAGGAACCATCTTCTAGACGGAGAGAAAGGGTCAAAATTATATGGTGAGCCGTGGCGATATCGAGGAGGCCAGCGGCATCACGAGCTCTGGAAGCTCATGGCCCAAATATCGTTTGGCGTCTACCTGCTGTTAAATGGGATTGCAAATAGCAACGAGCAGGTGGTCAGCATACTTCAAGGTCACATCGACGAGGTTGATGAATTTCTGGAGACGACGCTGGAGGATGTCAACCTCGCGATTCATGATATCCGAGAGCGTATTGACTTTCTAAAGCTGCCAATGGAAAATATCGAAACATTCGAGCAGATGTTGGAGGACCGAAATTTTCGGTTACAGATAGTGACTGGAAACGAGAAGATCGAACACATCATCTCTCGGACGACTACCTCCCTCGAAGCAATAGTTGGGGACCTTAATGAGGGATTGGGAGCAACTAAACAGTTTGCAGCGTACCTTGGCGAGCAGCAGGGTCGGGCTTGGCGTCAGCAGCGTCCAGATGTCGTGGAGATATTTGACGCCATGAGGGGGAATGCCCAAGGTTGGTACAAAGCATTTCTCGAGCTGCAAGGGACAACGTCGACTCTGCGCGGTCTTTTGAACAAGCTTGACCGGATGGTGGCTGAAATGAATTACCGTGCCGGTGAAGTGAGCCGCAGGACAAGGGTAAGGAAATCCTTTCATGGCTCTTTGTTGCAAGTAGGCTGATTTCCTAGCAGGCCAGTGTTGTGCCTTTTTCTAGCCCTATAGAACCTCCGCCAAAAAGTAGCGCACGAAGTTCGTCAACCTTATCTTCTGATAGACGCCCGCCCAAGCTTGAGCTTTCCAAGAGCGCCTCTCAAAAATCCGCATCAGGCTCGACCGCTACTAGATCGACCCTGATGGTTGTTCAATATAGCGCCCCGCTGGAGCCAATGTCGCCGGTGGAGCTAGAGGCGGATAGTGTACCGAAGACATTTGTGACTATCGAAGAAGAGCCAAAATCTGAAAGCGAGGCAGAGAATACAGAATCTCCTGTGGATGAAGGTTTCTTTCTTTTACAGCCGCGGACTTATACTCCGCAGCCGCCCGCACCGATACCCTCACCAAGAGTTCAAGACCCGCCAATCGAGAAGCAGGAGGAGCAACCGAAACGAACGTCGCTGCGTCAGAGACTTTCTTCGAAAGGGAGTAATCTACCTGAGGCTATACAGGTTCCGCCTCGCAACGCTCCCGATTTTCAGAGGCCGAGGTACCCAACTACACAGAATCAGTCTCCTCGTCATCAATCTCCGGGCGTATACCAAGGCCCGGACTCTGCGTATGGTTCTGACAACGAGGTTCGACTCCCTGTTCGCGCGACGACCGAATATGGCGATATCACGGAGATGCCACCGGTACCGAATCTTACAACCACGATACCTTCTCCGCGCTCTGACCAGCAACACTATTTCCCGGTGCGCGCGAGTCCTCACTCGCCTTTGCAGCAGAGACCGTGGACGTCGGGTACAAATGTCCAACCAAATCACGTGCGAAATCAGCCATCTGCCATGGGGATGAGTATGCTGAGCAACGTGACGACATTGAGCCCGGAAAACAAGACGTTAAAGAAGAAGCGAAGTGCCTTCGGATGGCTGAAGAAGGCATTCTCACTCGATGACGAAGAGCGAGCCGAATTTGAAGCCAGGAAAGCTCAGCAATCCCCCAATCCATATTATGAAGGTCGAAGCCCGAGATATCTGGATGGAAAACGTCTGCCGGATTACGGACGTCATCAATAACTTAATTGAAGAAAAAAATTAAGTGCAGGAGAATCTGCTTATTGGGATTTTCCGACTTAGCAATCGCCAGCATGCAGCTACTTCGATGGAGCTGCAAGGCGTCATAGATGGCGATCGATTGATCTGCAACTTGAGATCGGCAGGCATCGAGAACCTTAATAAATCAGGGAATGCTGCAGCTTATGCGGGAAGAAATCTGAGACAACTTTTTGCAGATTTGCCCGCCGCCATACGCCGCGTCCGAGTCTAGATCGTGTCTATCAACGACCGACCATTCTAGAAGTCATCCTTGACCCCCTACGACACGGGTCTGACACCGCAGGATTTTTAGTATTTCTGTTGTAACATGTCTTACTTTATACGGGGCTGAAGCCTGTCATCTATTATTAGGCGATGGTGAAAAAGATGGGGATGCTATTCCCGGGTATAGCGACAGAGCGCAGAAAATCACTACCCCCCGACGGGGATATTTCTATCCTTTCCCAGTATGAATTTATTTGTGTCTTCTTCGCATTAGACATCATCATTATCACCATCCTTATCATCATACTGGGTTAATGTGTATACAATGTACGGATGTATGATACGGGCAATCACATAATGGCATAGCGATGTATTTCAAGGGACTGCGGAGTTAGGAGGCATTGGCACATCAAGCACTATCTGGCACTCAGCTATTCATTGCTGTCGAATTAATCGTAGTTATTAAAAACATTTTAAGTTGATATATCTTATGATTCATACACCGGCGCGATCTATTTGTCTATTAAACGAGTTGTCTTACATATATATATATATTTATATCAGACTTGTTTCTAACCAACACTTGACTCTCATTAACTAAGGTAGTGTTTGCTTCAACATGCTCCTTACATGCCATGTTTCCCTTTCTAGAAGGTCTCTCCTTTCATGGTTCTATGTATATATATATTGGTTGGTGTTCTCCAATCCCAGCCACGTGTAATCGGAGATTATCCGATCTCGTGATGCCCCCCCACGCATGTTGCATGAAGGATGTAGGCATGTATGTACATCATTTTCCCTGTTAACAATCTCGAAAGTGGTTCTATATTTGTATAATGAGGCTCTTCAATGCAATTCGTAAACTGATTTTGTGACGTTCAAAGAAGGCTACTCAGCTGAGCTAATGACGCGAATACCTATCAGATATATACAAGGGGAATTGCGTATTGCACCATTAGGTATTGTCTAGTTCTGGGGTACCTAATCGTCAGGTCAGAACTTATCATGTGAAAGTGATATTCACGCACTTAACCCCGTCCTTCAAGCCCCCCTCACATCCGACACGTATCAGGTAGACCTAAGTCAGGTATTTCGAGAACGCGCGGACTGGTGACACGGACTGAATAATTGTCAGAAGGAGAAATAGGAGAAGGTGCAAGTGGTTCCCCCCGCTCTTTGAATCTAGCGTCAATACCCGTCCCGGGTTTCTCTGGGGGTGGAGCTAAGGCCGCTGAGGTTACAGTACTCTTCTCTAGGTGCTGCGCCTTCGCTTACCCTGCTTCCAATAGTACGCGGATTAGCGAGGGTCTAGCCTCGGGGTCCTCTGCATAAAGTAATTAGCTAGAAGTCGGCAGAGAACAAAGAAAAAAATGCCCTTTTTTTCTTTTTCTTTTTCTTCTCTTTTCTTGCACTCGAGGTTGGGGGCTGTTTCTCTTTGACGCCGGCTTCTGTTCTGTTCTGCTGTATAGCGTTTGTATTTTACTTTTCCGTTCTCTGGCCTGTTTCGATTATATTGCCATACGCTCGTTGTCGTTATCGCGGGTGCCGCTTCGCAGCAGATAGGAGCACGGCGGTCAGCAAGGAAAACAGAAATCCGTCGGCCATGTTGCCGCGCGTCTTCGCCTTCGGGACGGACCCCTGGGACCCGACGAACCGCTTCGTGACGTCTTGGCTGGTGTCGCCGTACGTGCTGGCGTCGCTGCGGGCGTTGTTTGTGAGTTTTTATCTTTCGCTTTTGGGTTTTGCATATACTGTAGTTGCTTTTAAGCTCGGGGGAGGTGTTTCGAGCTTGTGCGAGTGTTGCTACCGCCGCTACCCGAGACACGGTGGGTGTCGCGTGCTCGCTCGCTCACTTTAAGCTCATATGCCGGCCGCGCAACCGCCTGCAGGATTCGCCGCTCACCCGCCGGGACCCGTAAACCTCGGGAATCCTCAGCGCGCAGGGGCGAAACGTATAGAGTATAGAATATAGATAGGCTTTGTGCTAACCACCCCATAGTCCCTCTACGCCTTCACGACGCTCCTCTTCAACATCGGGTACCAGTGCGCGCGCGCGGACCTGGGCGGGTGCGAGGCCTCGCGCGCGACCTTCTCGTACTTCACGGTGCTGACGTACTGGGGGCTGGCCTTCTACCTAGGCGTCGCCGCCGCCCACACCTTCGGCTACGCGCGGTACGGGTCCCCGCCCCTGGCGCGGTGGCCGCGGCCCCTGCGCGCCCTGCACGCCCTGCTCTACAGCAGCGTGACGGCGTACCCCTTCCTCGTCACCATCGTCTACTGGGGCATCATCTACAGCTACGGCTCCGCCTGGTTCCCCACCACCTACGGCGCCTGGTCTAACATTAGCCAGCACGCCCTCAACAGCTTCTACGCCCTCTTCGAGATCATTGTTCCGCGCACCGAGCCCCAGCCCTGGATCCACGCTCTGTGGCTGATCGTCATACTGGCTTTTTACTTGGCCCTGGCCTACCTGACGCACGCCACGAAGGGCTTTTATCCGTACACCTTCCTGGACCCCGGCCAGCAGGGCGCGCTCGTCGCCGCGTACGTGTTCGGCATCGCGGTGGCCGCCGTGCTGATTTTTGGGATCGTCAAGTTCCTGATCTGGGCGCGGCGCTACGTCACCGAGGAGAAGAAGGGGAGGAGGGGCAAGTTTGCGACGACGCCGCTGAGGAGCGATGCTGAGGAGCTGGAGATGGTGGGCCCGGAGGCGTTTGTGAGTAAATGATTCGGCATACGGACTCGTCGTTCGTTCGTTGTGAGGATAGGGAACGTCAGTACATGAGCTGTGCGAGTCTGGAGAGCGAATAATGGATATTTCGGGAGAAGGGGTTGAGGCATTGCATTGGTTCGTTGTCACGGGAATGCTTTTTTTATCGGATACCCTGAAGGTCGTGTTACGGGACGGCGGCATTTTCTCTTTGCGAGATGATTATCATATTGGCATTGGGTTTGGGTACCTACATATCTAGGTAGACGTACGTAATATCATGACTAATTCGAATATGTACAATTTTGTCAATTTATATCACACGACAAAGGCAGAGGTGAGCTCGCAGCTCGTTTATTGTATTAAGAGTTGGGTTGTAAACCAGATACACACTGCGCGGCGATCAACATCTCAGGTCGATGCCACGCCTCATCTCCGACTCCCTGATCTCGAACATAAACTGCACAACCACGAAAATCGCCATGTAAGCACCGGCGAGAAAAGTGAGTCCTATAACAGGTCGTCAGCATATGCGTACGCAAATAATAAAAAACATTTAGGAAAAAAAAAACTAGGGGCGGGGAAACTCACCAGCATAGTCCTTCACTATTCCCGCGATAATCTTCTCTAACCCGTCCACACCGACCGCGAACCCGACTAAGTTCGCCGAAATCATCATGAACACATTCACTACGGCCCCGACGCAGCATATCATACGGTACAGGGTCGGCCTGCTCTCCAACCGGCGCTTGGGGACCAGGAAGCCGGCGGCCATCTCAGGCAGCATGAAGAAGACGATGAGCCAGCCCCAGATCAGCAGGCGCATCTGGATGTCGTGCCACAGGGCCACGAACGTGAAGACGAGGACGTAGGTAAGGATGGAGCGGCCGGCGTCGCGGAGGCTCCGGAAGCTGGACCCGCCGAGGGGCACGTAGATGTAGCGCAGGGACCAGCGGTAGAAGCTGCGGTGCCAGCTGCGCCAGAAGGCCAGCGTGCTCCAGTTGTCGCTGACGCAGCGGATCATGTTCTCCGGCGGGTCGACGCCGTCGACGAGGGCCCACAGGCGGAAGAGCCGCCAGGGCAAGAGCAGCTTGAGCCAAATCAGGTGCAGGTTGAAGTAGCTGAGCACGCTGAGCTGCGAGGCCGTGTACTCGCCCCACACGGGATTCGCTTTCGAGATCGCCTGTACGTAGTTGTAGTGCAGCATCACTTCCATGGCGAAGAGCGTCAGCAGGAGCCGCACGCCGTAGCGGAACGTGCGCGAAGTCTCGATAGTAGCAGATTTGTAGCGCAGCTGTGAAATGTAGTCGTTGAAGGTGATGATCGGGCCAGTGAGGTAGAGCGGCGCGTATATGGTGTATGCGATGTAGTTTCGGAAGGAGTAGTCTTTTGATTGCGCCGGGATGGACACGCGATCTCGTTCGCTTAGGGAGGAGGGGTCGACTTGTTTCTTCTTAAGAGCATCAGCATATGGTTTAGTTGTGGACGGGGAGTCGGGTTGGCGCAACTCACCTCGATGGGGCTATAGCTTCTACGATCTAGACTCCAGTAGTAGTCTAAGTTGAAACTGATCAGGCGCAAAACGGTAATGTTGAAGAGAATCTCCCATCGGCCCATAAGACCGCCGTAACTATCGAGCCATCTCCCCCACGACACCAACGAAGAGCCCGAATCAAGCAGCGAGTTGTTAACAGGGGCTCCAGCGATAAAAGTCGCGATGGCCTCGAATTTGTAGCCTTTACTTAGTTCGTTCGCAAATAGGGTACCGATGTTGAAAATCCACGTCGCAATCGGTACAGACTTCCTAGGCAAAGTTGTTGCGACCTGGTAGTTCGCGTAGAGGATCGCGAGGATTTTAAAGGCCGAAACTCCATGCAGCGCAACTAGATATATCAGCGCGAAGCCAAAGTCGAACGAAGCTCGTTGGTTTAGCCTCTGATCCGCTTCTTCAGGGGTTGGTCGCGTAGATTGCCCTGTCGCCTTTATCGGGTATACGATCGAATTGTACACTCGGCGTAGGAGGGGATGGAAAATTAGAAGCGCGGTCATATACGGGATGTTGTTTCGAAAAGTGCGGTACTGGGAATCTGAGGCGTCCTTTAGATTGTTAGCCACAGCCGTATTTGGGGTCTAGATAGGGGTTCCTACGATTTTGCGCCCTGGTATCCATCCTTCTGAGAGGTGGTTTTGATATCTCTTGTATTTGGGATCCGTCGCTATAGAACAAGTCAACTCATGTGTAAAAGGCGAATGGTCGCATGAGTGGGGTAGAATATACGTCTTGAAGAATCATAAACTACCCAGAACATATAGGGTATGATCCAGGCAAGAGCTAGGAAGTAGAGATAGAACTCTGGTGTATTCCATTTTGAAGCATGCGCTTTGCTAGTCCATTTGGAAGCACGTTCTTTGCTCGCAACCGGATCGTTCCGCGATTCTATAACAGTTTTATAAGGTGTTGAGGTTGATATCGTAAAGCGAGTGTCGAGGGTGTCAAGGTCGTAGGTGTTCCACAAGAAAGAGAGGACACCCATTGTGAAAAAAAGAATAGGCAAATATGCCCAGAGAAGTACCTATACACTATTATGAAGACATGAAATTAATTAATACGTGCGCAAACAACAACGTATACTCCCGAGCATCACGGAATCGCAAAAGGAGAGTGTCCAACGTGGTCAGCCCGCTATTGTACAGTAAGTTATGCACAAGTGCAAATTGAAGATACGAGATTCGTTAATCAAGGTCCGGCACAGTGGGTGGATCCCAGGAGGGAAAGGGGGGGGGGAAACGCGAGCGCGGTTGCATTGCACTTTTAAATGGGTCTCGGCGAATTAAGGTTCCAACCTTGAGCAGGTTCCCCCGTACACATACAGATTACATAAGTCGGTAGAAATATCTCAGTCCGTACTTCGGTACCTCCAACATACCGCCTTTACATACTACTTCAACTCCATGAATTATCTACAACCGACACATACAGACTTGTAGCTGGACTCGTCAACCTATCAACCACACATTAAAATAACACATTCATGTCTAAATTATTCATCTAACTAGAGAAGAGGCCTGAGGCCAAGTCTTAGCCGAAGCTCTATCATTGGAAGGTATCGATGAAAACTAGGCCGGGCAGGCCGGGTCGAACGATGGGGAAATTCGGGAGCAGATCTATTGCATTCCGCCCGAAACCAACTCAGAAAACCCGTACTTCTCCGAATTGTTGGAAGGGGCCGTTTCAGTTCTTCAACCTTCCTCCGGAGCTAAGAGACCATATCCTAAAGCTCATAATCCTCGATTGGGATGTTGATAATAGAGATGTCGTTCACCTATTCTTAACATGTCAACGTTTATTTGCGGAGGCCGCCGCGATATTCTATCAGGAAGTTTACCTCGATAATATGCACCTTAGAGGAACCGCCGACCCTTTCTTGACTGGACCTATCACTAGAGTTGCTCCTCGGCAGTACGTACGAACCTTGACCATTAGATTCTTCATGAAAGAGCAGATCGACCTATTTGGAGAGTCGTATGGCACTGCCCTAAGGGAGATGAACGAAGGAGGAAAGCTTCAGCATCTTCAACTAGAAATCGGAAGTCACTTTCCCAGTGCTGGATTTTGGGGCTGCAAGGAGGATATGTTTAGCTGTGACGATATCCGTGTCACAACTTTGAAAGGAGAGGAAATGGTGATCTGCGCGCCACGTTTCATCACGAAGACGCCATTCCAAAACTTCCTCAAATTCCTGGAGGAGTCTAAGATACCGAAGATCGCACTTTACGTCGACGCCGACGACCATTTAAACTTTTGGTGTCATTTCCATCGCGCCCACCCGTCAGGCCAAAAATGCGAGGGCGAATGGAAGGGTACCGCAAGAGCATTGAAAATTCCATACATGAACGTGATCAAGGCTCTTAAGGGAGCTCAACTCGTAAAACCGTCGAAGATTCGACCGACACCCTTTCTCATATGATCACCCCTATTCCGGATTACTATATCGATAAGAACATGACGATGTTCTGTATCGTAAAGATCCACGAACGAGAACAATCGCATTCATATGAGCGGCATGACTACCAGGAATGCCACCCGACGATTATCAACTTGCAGCTACTGTCACCGACATAACTCCGAGTATCATTGCGATTTAAACGATGACCTGAGGCCGGGGATATGGAAGATATGTCTTCTGCAAGGTTTGCAATGCACCAATGATTATGATAGGAAACCTGAGGATGAGCAGTGCGGGACATTGCCGTGCACGAATGATGAGGATCAAAGCAAAGATTTGGGAATGACTATTACAATCTGATATTAATGAGCTGTTTCCTCCCTACGTCATAAAATGTTGTGTGGCTGACTGACAGACTACTCTTCTCCGTTGAACATACCTAACTTGAATATAACATTAGAAAGGAAATGGACCTGTATCAGCACCTAGGTTTGATGATCTAGGGAATCACAGAAGACCAATTTATATTTTGAATTTTTCGAATCTGTGCAAACAAAGATTGGAGCTGGAGCTTATCTTTGTCGGTAAAGATCAATATCCAAGCAGGGTGCTCGCATTACGCGCAACCAACTAATGTCCAATCTCCAAGCCCACTCAGATAATGTCTTACCGCAAAGCTTTTCACCGCTGGTTTCCATGTGATATTTTAAGCATCAATAGGTTCGGGTATTTACGAAGTTAAGCAAGTTTCCATCTGATTGGAACACCCCACCGTAAACTTATCTTGTTCTCGGGTATCTTAAGTACCTACAGTACAGATCTTCTTTAGGGAACGGGGGAAGGTTCGACGTCAGATCCTTGGTCTAAGCTTCCCCGATAATCCAATGATCTGCCCTCATTGACTCGTGTTTTTGGAAATCGCAGTCACATCATTGGATAGTGCTTACGTTTAACAATTCAATTCTAGTCACCGAACTTCCAATTCTGATAACCATTTCTCTTCATTTGTCTTTATTTGCGGGGGATACATCTCAGTCAATTCATTTAATTGTTTTTCAACTGGTTAGATCTTTGAGGTGGTTCATTCTTATTGAGCATAATCATATTGGTCACTCACTTTCATCTCATCCTTAATCCTATCCACTCGCTACCTACATAGGTACCTACATCATTAACTCACGATGAGCCGCACGGCGGTGAAGCAGCTCAACCTGCTTCGCAATGCCGTTGGCATAACATCCCGGCGAGTGACGACCAAATGGCAAACTAATGCGGTCAGGACGAACCATTATAGATGGAGTCGTATAGCAAGAGTTTCACCACGCACGCTGCAGACTCGATTTCTTAGCACGACGCCGGTCAGCTTTGATAGCAACGAAGATGCCCAATCCGGTACTTACAGTGAAGCCGATCATGAACATGCCGTTATCTCGACCTTCGATCTCTTCTCTGTTGGCATTGGACCTTCGTCGTCTCACACAGTTGGGCCTATGCGTGCTGGCGGTATCTTCGTAGCCGATCTGGTCGAGGCTGGCTTGCTAGACCAGGTCCACAAGATTCGCATTTCAATCTATGGCAGTCTTGCGCTCACGGGGGAGGGCCAGTATGTATTCTTCAACACATGATCATTCCTCATTCAACTGTCTTGGGATCAAATTTAGCCAATTTAAATTCACATCATTTAGAAGAGCTACGGCATCAAACATATATGACCGATAGCTCATCTAAAATCACTTAGCGACATATACTGACCTTGTATTGGATAGCATGACACCTTCTGCACTGCTCCTGGGCCTCGAAAGCGCGAATGTGGAGACAGTTGACACTTCTTACGTGCCTACCCGCTTCATACAGATCAAGAAAGACAAGAAGTTATTCCTGGGTCATGGACTTCCCGAGGATAAAGGTAAAGAAATCGACTTCGACTACGAAAAAGATTTCAAATGGGAATGGGGCAAGAAGTTACTCGTACACAGTAACGGAATGCGCTTCATGGTATTCGACGACCAAGGCATGTTGCTTGCAACCAACGACTTCTTCAGTGTGGGTGGAGGTTTCGTCGTTAATGGTGCATTGTCAACAGCCGCTACAGCCGCAGCGGAAAGCCAAGCTGCGGAACTCGCTTCAGCCGACGCCAAAGAGCTCCAAGCGGAGGGAAGCGGGGGGCATCCAGCTGATTTAGCTGAGAATTTGTTCTACAAGGAGATTAGGAGAGCAGATGCGGTAGGAGATCGTAGGATTGGCTCTGAAATCAAGCCTCTGGATGAAGACCCCACTAACGAATCGACGGCTCTGCTTAAGACTAGCTCTCAAGGAGGGGCAAGTGGCTCTCCTGTCACACCCGCAGCCTCAGAGACTGAAGCTGCAAGCACTAAGACTACATCTACACAACCTCGTTATCCGTTCCGTGACGCTCGCAGCCTGCTAGCATTATGTCATAAGCATAACCTGACTATTGCACAACTAGTGTACGAGAACGAGAAGAGCCATGGGTACACGGATGACGAGATTTACCGGAAGTTGATGAATATCTGGGAAGTCATGGACGATAGTATATTGGAAGGCGTGCAGGCACCTCTCGATACATTACTACCAGGCTCGCTCAAACTACATAGACGAGCGCCAGCACTGTATAAACGACTAACGAGAGGACTTTACCCTTCCCACACCCAGTCACCGGACACGACTAAATCTCAAGCACAATTATCTGCCGCGAAACACGACAATGACTTAACATCCTCAGCGAGCACAGCTATATCCGAATTGCCGAAAAAGGGAGTGACGGCACTGGGCCGGAGAAGTGCTGTTGGTAGGCGAGGCCCTCTACGAATACATGGCGACGTTTATCACCCGATCAGGCCAACGCCTCCTCGTCGCACTACATTTCCAGCTATGGATTATTTGTCTGTATACGCCATTGCTGTCAATGAAACGAATGCGGCCGGTGGGCGAATCGTCACGGCCCCAACCAATGGCGCGGCAGGTATCATACCTGCCGTACTCAAATATACGATTGAGTTTATCAGTGACGACCCTGAGCGCGATATTCTCACATTCCTCTTGACGGCGTCCGCTATTGGAATGCTATACAAGCGTGGCGCGACCATCTCGGCAGCTGAAGGGGGATGCATGGCTGAGGTCGGCGTGGCCTGCTCGATGGCAGCAGGTGCTTTCGCGGCTTGTATGGGCGCCAGTCCCGAGATGATCGAACAAGCAGCCGAAATTGGTATTGAACACAACCTGGGTTTGACATGCGATCCTATCGGAGGACTTGTTCAGGCTCCGTGCATCGAGCGCAACGCTCTAGGTGCCGTGAAAGCTATCACGAGCGCGAATTTAGCTCTTAGCAGCGAGGCAGGCACTCCGAAGGTTCGACTCGACGACGCTATTCGTGCTATGCGGGTCACGGCGCAAGGCATGCGAAACGAGTTCAAAGAGACGAGTCTGAGCGGACTGGCTACAAGCGTGCCTCTTAATATCCCCGTCAGCCAACCCGACTGCTGATGCGTTCTCATCGTATAAGAGTTCTGGTCTACATGGGATAAACATCTAATTAAGGAGCGTGCGTCTGGTTTATTTGAGATTTCCGCATATCAGCGATTAAAATACTTAATTGCGTCCCAGCGCAAAGGAGGGAAAATGCAATAGGGCAAGCGAGCCTGGATGCGGAAAGCTCGCTCACGATCTTTAGAAATATGAGTACAGGTCAAGGCGCTGGGCAGGTTTTCATATCGGGGGTTCGGATTTAGACGGAGAAAGGGAGCATTGTGCTTGGTAAGCGATAAAATAGATTTATAGAAGGCAACTTATATCCTCAGCTTCGAGGCTGCGAGGATGGCTGGCTCAAGATATTTCTTGGGATACGGTATGCAGTGATAGGTCGTGTGCAGTGAACGGACTTGGTGCAGGCATGTGCTTGAGTCTGGCTGAGTGTTCCAAGCCACATTATCTGCCTACCCAATTCTAAGTTACCTATACATCTTAATACCTAGGTAGGTATTAAGATGGGGGATTCTGCTGAAAAGTCCCGTGTAACCGTCAGCTGAGTTCCGTCAGTCGTTTCAAGATCCTGTAAAGTTTGGATGACATTGAGCTACAATGACCTTATAACTTCTAGCTAGGACTTGTTAGTTTGAATGCTAAGGGAGATCATTGATTAACTACCAAGTCCTAGACATTTGTGACCTTAATAGGTAGGTGGTGATGTCGCGATAGCGCTTTCGGGGGTTAGGGTTACGGCGGAAGGATCTGGGATAGGATTAAGATTTCAAATCGCATAGGGACGTCAGCCCGATCAGCCAGTCAGAACGTCTCGCTCCTTCAGGGGGGTCCGGGGCGGTGTTGCGGCTCAGCGGCCACTGCGACGCGTAAGGGAACCTTATATTACGAGGGGTTGTTACCTTTTTGAACTTCAGCTGGTTTATTGAAATTTGTTCTTTTTACGTTCATTCGAATTGAAGCGGAAAGAGTCTGTTTGCGATATTTACATTGAGATCTCTTTCTGAATCTGCGTATGAAACACATCAAAATTGGCGCCTAGATTAATCACACGCTTAAGCAGTCAAGCAATCAAGCAATCAGGCGATCACTCAACAAACGGGGAATACAAAGCTGGTCTTTTTTCTCTCTCGGGAATAACGTCAACATCAACTTCAACCCAATCACAACCGCCACCAAATCAACACTCACAAACCTCAACCAAACCAGCCCCCCACCAAAATGGCAGACGTCCCCCTCAAGCCCCTCGCCCCCGCAGACGCGGACCTGCCGTGCCCGGCGTACGCCGAGGACGCCTCATCGGCCGCGGCCGCGGAGTCGACGCCGTTTATTAGTCTGTCGGAGCGCGACGTCGAGGCGGCCACGGCGCCGCCTGCTTATGCGCACTCCCAGAACCTGGAGCTGGGGCTCGGAGGGGAGGCCGAGGAGGAGGAGACGGGCAAGGACGACCCGTTCAAGAACACCCCCTGGCCCGCCCGCGTCCTGCTGTGGATGCTGTCGGCGCTCATGGTCGCCGTCGCGTTCGCTGCTATCTTGACTATGATGATCGGGTTCTTGAAGCTGTTGTTGTTGGTTTGGCGCAAGATGGGGTTGATTGGTTAAGGAGGGGTGGCTGGTGCGAGGGCGAGGGTTGGGAAGAGAGGATGAGGATGGGGAGACGAGAAGAGAAGAGAGGTTATGAAAGGTTGGCCTCTTGGAATGTCATTTATGCACCTACATGCGGTTTTATGGTCGGTGTCCCTGTGTATCATTACGGGGCTCGGGGTTTGGGGTTTGAAGGACGAACTTGATTTTTCTTCTTCGGGAACGAGGTTACTAGGTAGGTATGGCGGCATTGGGATTCACTGAGATACTTACCTACTCTCTTCATTGAGATCATTGAGATGATTATCGAAGAAGGCCACTGTCATTCACGGGACCTTGGATTTAGTAAATATGATCAATACGATTAACCTACTTATACTGAACATTTCATTCGCGTGGAAAGAGAAGCTGGTGATGTCGGTGGTGGGATGTGTTAATTTGGGCTTATAATTACGTAGCTTAGTCCATCGTCGATCATACCTGTCAGCATTGAGACGAAGCTATCACGACCACTGAATCTGGTCGCCCCAAGCATAGACGGTATAATTTTGCCTGGGCTACTTAGTATATGCCCTCTACGTAGAAAGCTTATCTATACTTACCAAAGACCCCGGTCGCCTATCGTGCGATGTGCACACTCCCGCATCGGAACAGCGTCCCGACCGTACAATCCTTAACCCATCCCACTTTACAACCACGGCAGACCGTTGCATCCCGCCGTGCTCTAGTCTAGTTTGCATGGGACTAGGTGAATGATCCATAGGATTACCTATGAAGGAATATGTATTATCGCGAGTCCTAAGCCCGCGGACCGGGTTCAATCTGCGTGACCCTTGTCCCGAACTAGAGGCTAGGCGGTACCACCAGTCTGGACGCTATAGAGTGCTACGCTATAAGGTTCGAGGATTAGCTGTTGCCAAGTTACATCCAGTCGATTAGAATTAGGTTAGTGGTGAATCGGTCCTTGGCAAGGCTTGGTATGCATTAACCACCTCAGGCAAGCTCAAGCTGGGTATGTTTAACGTCAGTTCCACACGAATTATCAAATATCCGTAGGTCTTGCCTAATCCATGACAAATAGCTCTATCACGCAAATATTCGCTCTCCATAAAAGTAGGTAGATCATCTTTTTTTTTTCTATGTACGATGATATGGGATCCGGATATTCTAAACCCTATCCAAAACTACCTAAAACGACGCGCTCCTTGCGCTGCTTGCGCCACCCATGCTTATATACACGTAGATGCGTATCGACAATCACAATCATATCAAATTAAATCCAATCCTAGCTTGCGCTATTGTCCATTCTTTTCCTCGGCCTTTGCACTGCCCTCTCTATTCTGACGGAGACTTTGAAGCCCCGTTTTATGTTCCTGGTGGTCTCGACTAAGCGTCCTCTGGCTGACAAACGGACTCACGAGAAGCCCTACAGCGGCGATGGCCGTGTACATGATATACATGTCACGCAAACTGTTCCAGTAGGCCGCGCGGGCTATGTCGCCTTGCTCGCCGGGTAAGGATGCTACCAGCCCGACGTTACCACCAGCACTACCGCCGGAAAGTTGTCCGGCAAGTTCTGGGCCGAGCTGGGCTAGAAGAGTTGGGTATTGTCTCTGCATCCCGTTCTGGAATACCACACCGCCGATAACCACGGATATCGATGTCGAAAGTTGGCGGACGAAACCAAAAGTAGATGTCACTGCCGCGATGTCGCGCGGTTCGACCGACGTTTGAAGAGCGATGAGCGGCGATTGGAAGTTTGGCCCGACGCCTATACCGGCGATGATCTGGAATATGATTATTTTGGGCCAGTCAGCCTTAGGACCGAGATCGATGAACAGGCCAAACCCGAGTGTCATGAAGAACATGCCAAAAATGATGGCAGGAAGGTATTTCCCCGTCTTTTTCATGAATAGGCCTGAACCGATTGACATGAAAGAAAGCGCTAGCACATATGGTAACAGGTAAACACCGGAAAGAAGCGACGAGGCGCCCAAGACGGCCTGGAAGTATAGCGGCAAATAGTAACTTCCGGATATGAAGACACAACCATGAACCATGCAGATGGCGAAAGTCGATATGTTTTTCCCAAATTTGAATAGCCGCAGCGGGATGACAGGGTACTTCGCGTACCACTTCTCGGCTGCGATGAATATTCCCACTGTGACAATACCGAACACGATCAAGCATATAGTAGGGGCGGAATTCCACGGATAGGTAACACCACCAAACTCCAGTCCGAACAAGAACATTAGTGTTCCGCCGATAATGAGAAGACTACCCAGCCAATCAATGGCGGCGAGGCCTTTCCAGACCGGTGTGCGAGGGTTGTGTAACTTGAGGACGAATAGGAGTATGAAGAAGCCGACGCCACTAATCGGCAAGTTCACATAAAAACACCAACGCCAGGTCACCTTGGATGTGAAAACGCCTCCGAGAATGGGTCCGATGGCAGAAGCTATAGCCCACACCATGCCGAAGAATGCATAATACATGCCTCGTTTACGCATTGAGAATAGATCACCAACGCATATGTTGGTGAGCACCACGATTCCGCCACCCCCAACGCCTTGGATGGCGCGGGCAGCGATCAGCATGCCGACGTTAACGCTCAACGCGCATATAAGCGATCCGATCCAAAAGATGGCTACCGCAGCCAAGAGCACCGGCTTACGCCCCCATATATCGGAGACCTTTCCCCAGCTGGGGACGGTGGCCGAATTCGCTAGTAAATAGGATGCGCCGATCCACGTGTATCCTGACGGGGAGTCGAATTGCTCGACAATAGTCGGAATTGCAGTTGTGATGATGGTGACGTCGAGAGCGGCGAGGAAAAGTGCTGAACAGAGCGCGAAAACAATAACAGTCGTCTGAAATTTCGTCCGTCCCGTCTCGAATTCCGTCTTGTTTGGTGCTGGGGTCGCGCCATCGGCCGGGTTTCCTGCGCCGTTTGCGGTAGGGGGAACAGACGCATTTCCGTTCTTTTGACCAACTTCTTCCAGTGCGGTGCTTTCCGAGGAGCTTCGGCGGGTATTGTGGCTAGATGGCTTTACGGCTTGCTCCACGTCGTCGATTTTCTCGTCATCGCGGACGTTTAGTGTAGCAGCTTCATGATCAGACATCGTCCCCTCTGGACGATCGAAAACGTCCTATTCCAATAGCCTTTCGTCGATACTGTTAACAAAGAGTTGATACCCCTTTTAAATTTTATAAATGTATATGGCAAGGTAAGATGATAAAAAGAGTAATGCAAAAGGAGAAAGAAAAAAATATTAAAAGTTGCCGATTCTGGAGTTAGTCTAGCTAGTGGTGATCCGCACAATAATAGACAAGGGTAAGGAATAGCGGAGATAGTGGGATCTCAACTAGAGCCACTCAGTGATGAGATCGATGACGGTGTATTCGGTATTTATGTCTTGGTCTATCAACAATCCCTGAAGGAATATTTACAGAACATGCAGAAGCAACAGGGTACATAAAAATAAGGGTCAATGTGGAGCTGGAGCACATCGACATGAGTCGTATTTACAAACTGATAATACAGGTAGATGCCATCCTCTTTTCATGTAAAGGTCAAGCTATGGTACTACATAAATAAATTAGGATTCGTGAAGGATGGAGAAAATTTGACTGTGGCTTGAACCTTGGGATTGAATTGGTAATATTCCTATAGTCGGAGGAGGAATGAAATGCGAAGAGGCGAGAGAGCGAAGCCAAACAGAAACAGGCAAGTGTTGTAACGGGATATATTTTGAAACCGAGAACGGTTAAATATGGGACTACTGATTGAGTCTCTGATTGGTCTAGTGGACACATTCTTGCCTGCCGGCAACTAGTTTCCGTATAGTGCCCCATCCATCAGATGATCAGATAATTCGATAAAACGGCAAGTGAGTCATTGATTAAATGTGACGCGCATTCATCATTTCTTTTTCTCTTCTTTTTTTTTCGACTCCAACCCTTTCTACGTAGCAATTCGCTTTGTTCGCGTCTTAATGAGCTTATTAAGAGTTGAGTCTCCAAGAAATCTAGAATTCAATAGGTCAGCACTCAGTTTAAGTGCCGTATCTTATGTAATAGTAGTGAGATTTTTACCCGGCACGAATAAAGTCACGGTGGTTTCGAATAAAGTCACGGTGATCCACCCGCTTTATACCTAGTACAGCTTAGTAGTATGGATACTTTTCTTGCAGTACAACACTCATACAAATCGGAGTACCTTTTCTACTCGGTGCCTTTTACTATTAGGCATGTATCGTTGACCTTGCTGTCGCCCCCAACACCCCTTCCTGAACCTTTTCCCGCTATAGAAAAGGGAACTAGCTTATTATTTAGGTATCCCCCTGTCTTGTAGGCTCATTGGTAGCCCTTGAAAGCAACGCCGTCGCTGCCGAATTGAGAGGCTTTAGCAGCGGCGGGGTCCGGAATAACCTCATCTAAGTTGTCCCAAAATCTACCGTTTCAATATCTTGAAAAGGTCATAAATAGGTTCACCCGATAGCTTAATAGCAAGGCTTTTAGATTACTATATTAATTTCTGAGGAAAATTCGATGTTATTGTCGCTAAAAAGGAGGTTATTTAGATCAGCTATGATGGATTAATAAGTAGAAAGAGTACTTATATTTGTATGGGAATTTGTATTATAAAACTAGTACCCACCCTATTAAGCTATGTTAGGTATAAGTAGGGTGGGTCACCGTGACTTTATTAGAAACCACCGTGACTTTATTCGTGCCGTTTTTACCCCACAAACAATAATTCCCTGCATTTCTCACTGCCTCATAAATGAAGTGGATCACGGACTTTCGCGTCTACATGTCAGATAATAATATGTTCAAGTATGCGAATAACTGAAGCATTATAATGATTTAAATTGACATCTCCAAAAATAACTTACCTGATTGTTGACGTGGTGGCTACTGAATATTGTCTCGGAAAGAAAAGTCTCGTGAGTTCCCATTTCAACTACCTACTTACAAGCTCTGTACCTAGATTATCTAACCTACCTAGGTGGTGTTATCTGTCTTCCGCGTCTCTATAAAGTGATTAATGCGGTCCTTGATAGGAGCGTACTTCTTGTAGTCCCGCATCGTCTCGAGCTGTATGTACATGAGGGCATGGGTGAGCACCCAGATTGCCTCGCACACCGAGGTTTCTTTGAGCCAATATGCTAGGCTCAACTTATTTTCCTTGATCTCGTGAAATGTTCGAAGAATGAAGCGGGCGTAGAAATGGTTGACGGTCCAACCTGTGCTGTCGGGGGCCTTCTCCTCAATCCAACTCTCGTCCTTGGCAAGCCGGTGAACCAGCTTGTGGACTTCGCCAAAGTCGCCGATCGGGAGGTCCCACTGTCCTTGGATGTAGCTGTGCTTGAACTCGGAGAAGGAGTCGCAGAAAGCCGGGTGGATGAACAGGCCGCTGGCCCTCTGCTGCGGCATCATGCCGCTGCCCAGGCCGAAGATGGGTGCTAGCGCGCCTGCGACCATCTCTCTGTTCGGCAGCTTCTTCTTATAGATCTGACGGACTTCGTTCTTCGCTTTCTCGGGATCGTCCATTGAGGGTCTAGCCACAATTCTGGAATTCATCGCGAGATAGTTGCTGAAGCGGGCGCTGAGGTCTTGTTTAGATGGATGAGAATTGATGATTGTAGGATTATGAATATTGTATGGTTTGCTTAGGCTGTGTAGTAAGTTATGATGGTGGTTGATGAAAAAAAGGGTCAGTTATATGATTTCAGATTCTTTATTTCATGTTGCCTCGGGCAATCTTAACGCAGGAAGCAGCTTCTTTATCAATACCCTTCTTTTCGCTCTTTCACTCTATAAATGTGGACCTATTGTTTGGCTTCGGGTCTTTGATAAATTCTATCAGGAAACAACGGTGCCTATTTGCAACATTGGAAGGAGCGCAATGAGCAGTACTGTAATATGCAATGCGCTGGTATTTCAATTATGTACGTCAGATAATGATTCTAAAGGAAACAAACAAAAAACAAACAACCATAGTTTAACTATGTTATTGTGCCTAACCTATACTAACGCAATCAACCCCAGAACTTTAAGCTGCTAAACCAGCCATGCTGAGTATTCTTCAAAAGCCATTCGCTATGAAGCCTGGCAGCTTCGGCCGCAATTGCCTGTGCCATCATCTCTCTTTGCTCTACGGTTAATCGATCCTTTACTTCGACAGGTAGTTGGTCAGGCTGTTGACCAGGCCCTTGGCCGGGTTCTTGAGGTGTTTCCTGCGTAGGTTCTTTGGTGATCTCTTGGGTAAGTGTTTGGGTAGGTTCTGGAGGTGGTTGTTGGACAGGCTGCTGATCAGGCTGCTGATCAGGTTCTTGAGCTGGTTTCTGATTAGGTTGTGTGTTCTTTTCTCGGATTAGTCCTTTGCTAATATTTAGATATCGCTCTTCTAGTCCCAAGTCTGGATTCCCTTCTGCTATGGCTTTTGTGTATTGCTCATAGAAGTCCTTGGGATTCTTTTTTAGCTGGTCTGCAACGTACATGTCTCGTCTGAATATGAGTTTGGCGTAGAGGAGAAACGCGGCAGCCCATTTGTCAGCTGAATCCCAGCGGAAATAGAAAGGGTTATCCCTGCCAAACGAGCCGGCATAAGCAGCTTGTCGAGCCTGAAAATCGTCTCGGGTATCCGCGGCGCCCTCTTCGATATGATTTCGATAGTTGAGCAGTCTAAAGATAAAGGCGACAACGTGATCAACGTCATTCCACCTAGACTTATCAATCTGGTCTGCCGGCCGGAGATTTAAGTAGTTGGGAACATCTTCGGGGCGAGTGAGAATGTGTTGCATTGCATCAACGACGTCCGACCAAATCGGACGAGCAGTTGCCCAGGATGTTGAGAGATAATCATTCACATACGAAGTCCAAGCCGCCTCGGTCTCCGGGCAATCGAAAAAATACACAAAGTCATCGAGGGTCCATGTCACTTGACGCCACTGGCCTGGGAAGACGCCGTCAGCCGAGCCAGAAAATCTAAAGTAGAGCCAGGCCAAGTTTTGGTCAAGGGTCGCTTTGATATCTTCCTCGATGTCGCCCCAAAACACCAGGGGCTTTCCACTCAAGGTCGGGGGATCCATTTTGATGTGTGGTTGTAATGTGAATTTAGAAAAATTTTGGTATTAGTGTAGGTAAGAATCAATATTTCGAGTGAACTTGTAGTAAACTCGTATTTGAGATTAACAATTAGACTTTGAATAGATTGTCTGGGAGCATATCTATATTGCCATAAGTAAGTCATGTGAATGATGAACTGTAGTAACAATCCTTTTATACACCCCTTTCTTAAACGTACCTAGTCACGAGAAATAAAAGGGGTTGTTCAAGGCCCTGAATGTTATTGTACGAACCACACAAAGACCCAAGACTATTAGGTGCGCAAGATAGCCTAACTTTACGTTTGACATTAAGAAATACAGAAAACATATTCTAACTTCTAAGGTTGTGGTTAATTAACATCGTGGATTATCGCAACTTTTTTTTAATAATATGGGGTACAGATTGGTGTTTTGCGCCAACTGCTAAGGGTGTACATATCTAAGTGTATTTAACTCTATGAATCCTTTGTTCGTGAGATATCTAATGGATCATAAATCATACCAATCAACTAGATTGCAAATATCTATGACATACGAACTTATAGATTGATTAACTGTCAATTGTCACATTAATTAACTTACAAGTTGGACGACTAGGTAGGTACCTATCTACCTAGCTAATCTTGACTCTAGCCCCTTTTCTTAACCCCACATCACAAGATGGATAGGTAGGACCAAGAGAAGGCGGAAAAAGTTTAACATTAAATGAAAAAAAAAAGCCGGCTCAGATCGAACATAATATTAAACAATAGAATAGAAAATATGGCATAAAAAGAAAGAGAAGGAAAAAAAAAACATACAACACCAGGTATTCGCTGGTCGTCACCGACCCAACTACTGATCCGGCGGTATCTGGTTTATCAAGGGGAGAGCGGACGGGATCCCGAGTTCTCCAGATCCTATGGTCGTATGTGAAATTAAAGAAGCCTATTGCGCTATATAACTGGGAGACTTGTCCGTGCTATCTGGCTCAAATCCGATAGATAGCCCCCACCCCTTTTCTCTCCACACCCCAGCCAATCACTTTGGCGTGTACTTCTCATGCCCATTACCCTCCCCTAAGTCAGCTGGAGGTTGCGGGAACTCAATGAGCACATTCGACTCTCCAGTCAACTCGAAGCTAATTGTAGCTTGCGTCGGCACGTCGAGTAAGAAGTTGTAAATCCCTGGGTACAAGATAGTGTTCCCCTTTTCGTCTACACGTGCCAGGTCCCCTAATGTTAAGCCCATCTTGGCGTCTTTGGTTTCCCCCGGCTTGACTTCTCTGACGCGGGCATATACCGCAAGCTCCTTGATCGGATGAGGAGCTGGCCCGTACTCCCCGGACAGGAATGCTAGAGCAACGAAGTCCGAAGTCACATTGCCGGTGTTTTTGACGGAGATACCTACTGTTTCAAAGGGGCAGAGGTCCAAGTACTTTGCGTTGCAAGCGCTGAGTAGCTCGCTGATATTGTATGTCTTGTCGACGAAGGCATCGGACCCGAAGGTGGGTTTAAAAGTAGTATAGTGCAACCCAAATCCAAAGGGTAACACGGCCTTGTCATACCACTTGTACGTCCTACCGGGGCTGGTCTCGCTCGGCCGGAGACTCATGTCGGTCATAGGGACTTGGTCGACATACTCCGCAGGATATAGAGTAGTAGGTAATCGGCCGGCTGGCGCGGTCTTGCCAGTCAAGATATCAAATACAGCGGTGCCTCCACCCTGTCCAGGAAAACCGGCCCACACGATAGCAGAGACATTGTCGTCGCTTAGGAGTGCCGAGTCATCATTCTGGTCCCCTAACTCAACGACGATGAACGGCTTGTCTAGTTTGCTGAGTTTCTCGATCAAAGCTAACTGAGCACTGGGCCAGGCAATAGAGAATCGGTCAAGCTCTTCCGCTTCTATCGTCATGTCATTGCCACCAAAGTATATCACGATGTCGGATTGATTTGCCGCTTCCAGGGCAGCTTCGGTCCATGTATCCGTATCTGATATATTCTGCCCGACAGGCCCAGTGGCATTTACGGTCTGAAACCCGAGTTCCTGCGCCGCTTGTAGCGGTCCCTGAATGTAGGGTGGAAGCCCCGCGTATCCGCCCAGCATGGCAAGGTTCGAGCCGTCTGACCAGAAGCCAATAAGGGCAATCGAAGTCGCATTGTCGACTTTCAGGGGCAAAATTCCGTCGTTTTTCTTGAGCACGACTGCTTCAGCAGCGGAGCGAACGGCGAGGGCTTGGTGCTCAGGGGTGTTGACATCTTTCCAGGACAGTGACCGATACGGGGTCGCATCTGCGGGATCGAAGAATCCTGCGCGGATAAGTCCTTCGTACATGCGACGAAGCGCTTCGTCGATCACCGTTTCCGGTAGTATGGTTTGGTCCCAGGCCCCAGCAACGTCTGTGTTAGAACCGACTTCGCATATGCTGTCTGTTCCGGATATCAGTGATATCGCTGCTGACTGTGCTGCGGTAGTGGTGTAATTGTGGTCTTCGTGGAAGTTTAGGATGGCGTTACAGTCGCTGGTGATGTATTGGCTCTCATCATTCCATTCCCAAAAATCACGAAGTACCGTCCCCATCAAGTATGTCGACGCACACGCGGGCGTCCCATTGACGGCATTGTAGGAACACATGATCGATTTGACTTTCGAATCTCGCGCGCATTGCTGGAAGGGAGGGAGGTAATATTCGACGAGATCTTGCATCCCGACAATCGCATCGAACTCATATCTCTTAACTCCTCCCCAGTTCTCTAAGTCGTA
The DNA here is from genome assembly GCA_022836615.1 of Annulohypoxylon bovei var. microspora. NCBI lineage: Eukaryota > Fungi > Ascomycota > Sordariomycetes > Xylariales > Hypoxylaceae > Annulohypoxylon > Annulohypoxylon bovei. The sequence continues at coordinate 65,080 of MU405257.1, read as the reverse complement.
AGCGGCGTAGTGCTTGCACGTTGAGATGACCTTCGTGATGTTCTCTCTGCCTTGTAGACCATCTATCAAAGCTTTGACGTACCCCTTGATCCGGAAGGGGTCTTCACCTGGAGTCTCGGATCCACGACCCCATCTTGGGTCTTTATAGGGGTTGATGTTCGGGGTCCAATAGTCAAGTCCCGCATGCCCAAAATTGCTATACGCTCGAGCTTCGGTACTAATGGCATCGGCTACGGCATAAACCAAGTCGTCGTCGAAGGCGGCTGACAATAAGATCGGACTAGCGAAAGATGTAGCGTGCGAAAACTCGCCCGAGGGAGCGAAAGCGACTCCGGGAGACCATCCAACACCATGTAGGGCTTCGTTCCACCAATCGTATGCGCCTAGTCCCAAGCGAGGTGTCCCAAGACTCTTACTGATGCTATATTAGCTTGAAATACAATATGGTGTAGCTTTAGGTCACACTTACTCTACGAGGTTTGCTAGCTTCTCTGTGATGTTCCAAGCATCGATTAATGCTGCAGCTCTTTCCGACGGGCTAGCGCTCGTGTCGCAGACAAGATTAGTCGTCAACATCTCTGGCCCGCCAGTGCAATCTGGAAAAGTTATTCTTCCCAGCGCACAAGCACTGAGGAATGAAAGACATCCTAGTGTTCTCACTAGATGTTTCATGATGCTAATAATCCAAGAAATGAACTGTTAGAATCAGAACCACGAACCAAACCCGACAACATAGTGTTCTAAGCCTCTTCTCTTTTAAAGTTTGCCGATTTATCGCGCATATCCGGAGGCCGCAAGTGATCCCTAGCTACATTTGCCCAGGAAATAGCCTACCGGCTGAGCTTTGCCGAATTCTTGGTACCTGAGTCGTATAGCTGATGTACCTGAATATCTCCAAAAAATAGAATGCCCATTTCTACAGACGGGGGAAATACGATGCACCGTCTCCCTAAGATCTATGATCGACATTGGCATATGTGATTTCGTTAGGATGATTGGCTCATTTTCTAAACGGAACTTTCAGCATATAAAATCGTCGCTATCGCACCTCGCATGGCGTGCTCCAGGGTCATTTAGCCGGTTGGCATATCGCGTGGGAGGGTAGCCTTTGTGAAATTCCGCAGGGTCATGTCCTGGCAGAATTCATAATTGGGCGACGTAATGTAGGAGAAACAACTGCTGTGCTAGAAATCCCTTGAGTGTATCATGGTCGAAAGGGTTAGAAATGGAGGTTACCCTCCTTTAAAATAGGGGTATACTAGTTTAGAGAATACCCGCTTTATCGAATCTTCTAGACCACATATGCAATAATACAGTATTTACCCTTATACCGAATCTTACTCAGTCTTGTCTTATCCCCTTTTCCCCCAGCTTTACCTTATTCTTTTCTTTATTATGAGCAAGATACATTTCAAGATAATACTCTCAAAGTATATTTTACCTAGGTAGGTATTAATATAGCGTTTTACATATTTCGTCGATTATAACTGCGCGTATGTTGTCTTACCGAGACGGATCGTTTTTACCAGTCTTGTTAACCCTATCCCTAACCCTATCCCCGCCCAGGTATAAGGATAACTACTTGCTTACCTACCTATAGTCTGGTCTATTCTTATACTTGTGGCGAAGGGACTAACCCGAATCGAAAATGTTCCAATCTATAAGAACCATATTTCCTGTTAGGGATAGCTTCAGAGTCTCTAAACATCGATGTTGCATTGATATATATTCCCGTGGGGACAGTCAATATAGCAAGGAAGTGCCTCCGCATTAGGCACGGCACATCCGTTTAGCCCTTAACTTTTCCATTGGGAACCGTTGTCATTATTTATATTTGATCAACTTACACCACCCCAGTCGATGAATAGAATAGGAATCCCTGGCTATTCCTCTAGGTAACAGGTATCATTCCAACTATAGAGTGTCCCATCGTGAAAGTAACGTTATTCACCATGTTTGGAATCAGCACTAAGCTGACCACCATGGTCATCGCAGTTCTAACATTAGGCTCCACGCTAGCTTCAGCGGAATGTACTCGCGAAGGACTCCTCGCGGCGGCAGACAGCTATCTTGCGGCGCAAACCAGCGGGAACATCGATGGCCTCAAGCTATCCGCTACCAGTGCTCGGAACAACTACACCTTAATCCACTGGTGTACACCAACGCGTAATCAATTCAACCAATTCAATTCAACGGACCCAGTTTTATTTAAATGGGGTTAAACCAACCCAATTCAACGAAGCCATCGTGAGTTGAGTTGGTGTAATATGGTGTACTAACTGTGGAGTTTTAGTGGATACCGAACCCCACTATTAGTAATTGTTAAGGATTACTGCCAAACTTGGTGGTAGTACTAACAGATATTAACAAAAAGCTTCTGTGGCGACTATTGTGGCAAGTGAATATATGTGGCGTTGGTAAAATTGTCAGCCTCATCGTTATTTTGAACCAAAGCTTTGATCACCACTGAAATTACCACCCTTGTACGCGTTTTCGCGTTTTTTAATTGAAGATAATACCCTTTTGAACAGCTTATCTAGATTTCGGGGGCCTCGAATCTAATATCGAACCTCTATCCAGATCGACGATAGCCCATCTAAACTGACGATAGCCCTCGCAATACCCTCGAATTGGATCGAATTTCTACTTATCTATTAAAATTTCTTAGTTCTTACCTACTTGGACGAGCTCGCGGCGTGGATTAGGGGGTGGTTTGATCTCGTGGAAGCTGGCGACGACGACGTAAGTGGGAATAGCTTCACGTAAAACAGGATTACTAATACGATACAGGGGACCCCTGCGCTTAATACACCATAACCAACTCAATTCAACTGGCCGTTTTGCAAACCAACTACACCAATTCAACTGAGGCTATTCGTGATTACGTAACAAACCAACTACACCAAGGCCTCAGTTGAGTTGGTGTAGTTGTTCCGAGCACTGTCCGCTACCAACTTCACGTATCAACTTAACAACAAGGTGTCGGATATAAAGACTGGCCTGTTAAGCCAACCGTTGAAGATAGACCTCAACCGATCGACGGCCGATACCACGGCATGTGCTAGCTACACGATGCTGATCTCGGCGACAGGCCCTACGCCTTATGTGATCTCGACGCAAATCCGACACGAAGAAAATGATACCAGCTCCATTGCCCTGATCGATACCATCGCAGCGACGACTGGTGCGCTCTTCTTCGATGCCTCGAAAACGCTAGGGTACATTCAAAAGGAGAACTGGGGCACGTTGGACGAGGCACAGAGAGCTACTCGAGATGAGCTGAAGCGCGTTGAGGATGCATATCTTGATATGTGGACAGATGCTAAGGCGGCAGATTCGATCCCGGTAAATGGCCCCTGAAGTCGTTTATTTCCCTTTCTAGCATGTCTAGAGAACCTTTTCTCCGTCAACGAGGGTATGTACCCAAAAAGACATGAGCTCAAGCTCCCTACCTATGTATCATTCGCCAAAGATTCCAAAAAGAGAAAGTACTGACTCCCGGAACTATAGTGGGGCACAGACTGCGAGCGTGTTGAAGGATCTGCGCTCACACGACCGTGTGGAGCGACGTTGCCCCGTGGCGGAAGTCAGAAACCGAACGGTAACCGCCGGTACGTAATCGACGAGACGATGGGGTCGGTGGATGTGCTGTGTTCTTTCGATTCTCTCGGGGATATGCCTGACTCACATGAGGTACGGCTCGAAGGGGGTAAGGCGAAATATATTCATACCGTCACAGTCTTACAGTAAATGACTAAAAAATGAATAATTCTTTTCCGAGCCTCATTTTTCGGTTCATGTGCCTATTAGAAGATGTTCTCCTTCAGGCCATGATATCTTGTCAGAAAAAGGACCGGACTATCTTGGGGTTGAAGTCCGGGCAAACCATCGCAGGGAGCGCCGGCGTGTTGCTGGGCAACACCACGTACCAGCGTAGTGTGGCATATATACCCTAATATTCTACTGTTTGATAATCCGGATCCATGGGCCGGCGGGGCTAAAAGACTATAGTCTAGCGGTCATGGGCATGAAGGATTAGATAAAATCGACCGAGGTTTTTCGTAGGTCTCGGGTTCGAATCTACCGCAGGGCGACAACAAAGTCTACTGTTCAGGTCAAATGCCTAGATTCTATCCCCGGGGCTGAGCTTTTTGCAATTTTATTCATCTATTCGCTTTTTTTTTTCATTCATTTATTTTGTCCTCTTCGCTCCATTTTCCTTTTCATTCTCAACAACTAATGTTAGTTAGTTGGTATTATTTAAGAAAAAAAAGAAAAAGCTCCTATTGTCATGATTATCTATCCTAGAGCATTATTTTTTAAGTAATACGTACCACCAGAGCCACAACTACCTATAAAAGATACTGCTGATGAGTAAATAAAATTTATGAGAACGAGGATTTCTTCCCCCAGGGTTAGTTAGGGTTAGGGTTACAATGATTCACTTACAACCCCCCCTTTATTCAGTAAGTATTGATTTCTCGTCTCCGTTGCGATTGTAGGATATCGAAGCAAACACAACAAAAAGACAAGAACTGTAGCATTTATTTAACCTCATTGAATACAAAATCACCTTTCTACATAAGTGGCAGACAAAGGCCGGAGGAGGTCGGGTATTAGCGGAGCTATAGCCGGCACAAAGTGGAGAACCCATAGTGGCGCGAAGGCGTGATCGTCTCCTCTCGGGGAAGTCTCCAACGGCAACCTTACACAGCATGAAGGAGCGACTGAAGGTTCTTCATTCCCATTATTTAGCTCGTCCCTGAAAGTTCACCTGTAATATTCCAATTGCAAGCATCGCCATGGCCTCGATAAAGATTGCTGTATTAGACGACTATCAAACGTCGTCTAAACCCTTCTTCGAGAAGCTGCAATCCTCCGGATATGAGGTGACAACGTTTACTGACACGCTTCTTCCCTACAACCATCCAAACACACCGCAAGATGCCAAAGACGCATTAGTCAAGCGTCTCGAGCCGTTTGACATCATTTGTAAGCTTTGCCAAAGAAAGCCACGAAGGAGTCTAACAGGTCTAGCATCCATGAGGGAACGGACACCATTCCCAGCCGAGCTCGTTAGCCGACTTCCAAATCTCAAACTGCTTCTAACGACCGGAGGCCGCAACGCATCCATCAATGTGAAGGCTTGTTTAGCGCGCGGAATACCCGTAGCCGGCACCAGTGCGGAAAAAGTGATCCCGGATAGTACCACGCAACATTGTGTTGCTCTGATCCTCGCCCTTGCGAGAAACATCCCTCAAGACGACGCAGTAATGAAGTCCGGAGGTTGGCAGACAACTTTTGCCACGAGCTTGGCGGGGAAAGTATTCGGTACTGTCGGGCTTGGTAGGTTGGGTGTATCGGTCTCGAGGATCATGCATATAGCTTTCGGCATGAAAGTGGTAGCTTGGAGCACAAATATAACCCAGGAGGCGGCTGACGAGAAGGCGAAAGCTGCCGGTCTACCAGTAGAGGACGAGAATGGCGGTAAAACTTTCAAGGTGGTCAGCCGAGACGAGTTGTTCACTTCTGCAGATGTAGTCAGCGTTCAGCTCGTACTATCAGACCGATCCAGGGGCTTGATCACGGCGAATGATTTAGGAAAGCTGAAGCGCTCGGCACTGTTCATTAATACGGCGCGAGGGCCAATCGTGGTTGAGGACGACCTGCTCGAAGTAGCTAAGAAAGGGTTGATACGCGGTGTCGGATTAGACGTGTACGAAATCGAGCCGTTGCCTATTTCTAGTGAATGGAGAAAAGTAAGGTGGGGCGAGGGGGGCAGAAGTCAGGTAGTTCTGTCACCGCATATGGGTTACGTTCAAGAAGACAACATCACAGGGATGTACCAGCAACAGGTTGAAAACATCCTACGGTGGCATAAAGGCGAGACGATGACTACTGTATTTGGTGACGACGGGTACTGAGATTAACAGGTTGATTTCAAATGGAGACTGAAGTATGTTCAAAGTTATGTGACTCAGGCTGGACTTGGCCTGTGGTAAATGTTCTCGTGGTGTTGCTAAATCTTGCTTGGCATCCTTAAGCCACCATCTAATCTTATGACAGTCCCATTAAGCATTGAGTTCTCAATAACCTGCCGGACTAGTTGGGCGAATTCATCAGGCAGTCCTGCTCGCTTTGGAAATTCCATGACCGTTTCCAACCCCTTCAATATCTTCTTGGGCATCGCGGCCGTCATCCGTGAGTCGAATATCCCAGGGGCTATAGTTACACAACGGATACCATAGCGTGACAGGTCCCTCGTCATAGGCAAGGTCATCGCTGCAACGGCACCTTTACTAGCAGCATACGAAACTTGCCCCTTCTGCCCATCAAAGGCGGCTACCGATGCTACCATAATGACGACACCCCGTTCTTTATCATCGCCTACGGGTTCGGTCTTGGCTAAGTGGACAAGACATTGCCGTACAAGATCAATCGTCCCGCGTAAGTTTATATTGACGACGAAGTCGAAACTATCTAGGCTGAAGGAATTGCCATCTCGATCTAAGATCTAGTGCTCCAATTAATATTCCGCGATTAGATCGGATCAGGGGTGTAATACCGTAGCTGGGTTTCCCACACCTGCAGCTGGAATGATGCCGCCCAACGGTTTGCCTGTTTGCTGTATCCATTCCACAGTATCTTTCACAGCGGCTGCGATGCTGTCCGTTTCTAAGACGTCACAGACGAAGAACTTTCCGGATTCGCTGGGAAGGCTCTTGACTACTGCCGCACCGTTCTCCTCATTCAGATCTAGGATGGCTACATTGCCTCCATTCCTACAGATCTCTTCTACGCATGCTTGACCAAGACCAGAAGCTCTGTTTCCGAAAGGTTAGCTTATGTTCTATGTGATTTGGCGAGTTTATGAGCTGCGTACCCGCCAGACACTACGAAAGTTCTACCTTCGATCTTCATGACAGGTTGAAATGAACGATATATATACAAGAGACTAATATAATAGAAAAAACGAAGAGGAATTAAGTACGTATGATATGATACATGTAGGTTATGTTGTTGCAAGGGAATGGAATGGGATTCAGCCACTTATACGTACATATTGGTAATGTGGGGCAACTTAGAATGCACGAGCCTCGGCAATTTGACAAAGGGCAGAACGACCGCTGCGACCGGCGGCTGACTAACAAGGTAAGCCGGCATATCCCTGTACGGCACGCTCCCATGCCTCCCCGTTTCGTCACAAGCAGGCTGATCACGATACTGATAAGGATAACTGAAACTAGCGCATTTCAGGTATGGTATCGGCCTGTTTTAGTTAATACAGTAAGGCAGACCTGACCTGGTATCTTGAATTCTACATATCCGACGACAGTTTTGGTTGTTTCTATTCTGTTTTTCCGGAGACGATTCGCAAGTCTTCATTTGTGTAAATAAATATCGCCGTGTTTACGGAAACCATCACTATCAAAAGCTCGACAAGATGACGCGTCCGCGGCGCTTATCGGCCGCCAGTGAGGAGAGCACGGGGACGGCGGGCGATCAGGTATGCTACGACGAGCCCGACCTGCCGACGCAGCCGGCGAAGGACGAAGGATGAAGGCGAAGACGGTGGCTAATGCGATAATAGGAACTCGGGAGCATGTACGATTACTTAGCCAAGATTATCCTGCTAGGACCGAGCGGAACGGGAAAGTGAGTACGACCGGTTATCCACGATTCATGTTGGCGGAGGGTCCGGAACCAAAGCGTATAGAATCATGCGCAAGAAGATGGATATCGAATTTTGATTAGCTACGAACAATCGGCTAACGATGGCATCATTCCGATAGGTCGTGTCTCCTTCACCGCTTTGTCAAGAACGAATGGCGGGTTCTTTCCTCACAGACGATCGGTGTCGAGTTCGCAAGCAAGATTATCAAGGTCGGCACCGGTGCACGACGGAAGAGGATAAAACTACAGGTAGGGAAGGCCTCTCTAGGATGAGAAGGAAGTGGGATAGGCTGACATTACTCTCAGCTATGGGACACGGCAGGCACCGAACGATTCCGCTCCGTTTCCCGATCATATTATCGGGGTGCTGCTGGCGCCATCTTATGCTACGATCTCACGTCGCACAACTCGTTCCGATCATTACAGCCGTTTCTCAACGATGCGCGGGCGCTCGCGTCTCCCAACCTAACCATGGTACTTGTAGGAAACAAGCTTGATCTCTCAAACGATACCCTCGTCGATACTAGTCTCCCACCTCCCACGCCGTCAAGTACGAGTTCTATACCATATAGTACATCTGCCGGCACGAATGGCGCTGGCGCGAGTCTCGGCACGCAGTTGAGGGCTACGGTTGCGCCGGAGGGAAGGGAAGTCTCGAATACAGAAGCCTCTCGGTGGGCGAGCAGCGTCAGCGTCCCTGTTACAATGGAAGTATCGGCTTTCTCGGGCGAGGGCGTGGACGAGGTTTTTGGTAGACTGGCACGTATGATCTTAACCAAGATCGAGCTTGGAGAGATTGACCCGGATGATCCGATGAGTGGAATTCAATACGGAGATGGGGGTATGTGGAACGCCGGAGCCAGCGATGGTGGCAGCATTAAGAGCTCTATGACGGCAGATGAAGTGGGCATCGGCGGCATGAGGAGGCGACGTAAAGGCAAGAGCCGCTCTCAGAATTGGGGCATGCGCGAGTGGGAAGAAGTTTTTACCTTGAATCGCGGACGAGGTAGGGGGAACTGCTGCTAATACTACTACTACTAATACGGAATGGAGGGAGATATGTTGTAGGCTGGCTGTAATGACCATGGAGGGGATATGGGCCGGGCGGGACTGGCCTGGCAACAACACTACGATGATACCTACTTTGCAAGCGCGCTCACTTTTTTTGTCTTTTGTCAGGAGTTGGAGGCGAGTATCGGAAAGATCCTCAACAAGACCAGACCTGATAGAGTAATATGAGATTTCTTTTTGTCGCGTTGACGATTTTCTTCAGGGATGTACAATATAGGCCATACGTAGATATTGGTTAGTCTTATCAGCGGGTAACATCCACCGATCTATATCCCACGATGCCGAGACAAGCACCGATAAGCGGCGTGGGAGATGAGGCTCCGTCCTTTTCGGCGGACAATCTTCCATCATCCCCTGCACTTCGGTAGTTCGTCTTCCTTTAGGTCATGAATTACTACTTCTAATCTAGAATCCTATGCCACTTTTTTCCTTCAGTCATATTTCGACGGCTCCTTTCCGAACCAATACCGAATCACGAAAATGAACTACAAGCATCTTCTGGTATAAAACTTGTTGATATCGGGAATATCTCCGAAGAGGCTCCCGCTCCGCCACACGTGACTAGCCCGATAAGGCCGCGGGGTGATGCCTTCCGCGATATGGAACCACTGGCGTGGATACGGCGACCTAAAGGCGTTTAGAATGTGGACCCGATCATCGATCTTACCCACTCGAATATTCTTTCGAATTTCTATCTTTAGTTAATCTTTCTTCAACCACATATGCAATGTTATACCTCATACATGATTTTCATCGTACAAATCCCCATCCAACAAGGGCTACCATGTCAAATTCCTACCTCGGGATAATGTTCCTGCATCTAGTGCCGGCTGGGTCGGCTAGTAATAGCTGCAGGTTGCCAGCTCGAATTACCAATGAGAACGACTAATGAACACAATCCTTAACACTTAGGTAACGACTGTGTCTGTATCGCATAGCAAGAACGCATGACCATGATCTAATCTATTTCCCCAAGCTATTCTCGGCAAGTCTCATCCCGCACGGTCTTGGTTGCTATTGATCTTGCACACCGAACTGCAAAATCAACATCGTCGATAGTAGGTAATTCATCTACGTATTTGCGCTTTAATAAATAACAGGCATCTCCTTGTCGATCTTGCTTCTCCTGTTTGTTCCTATTTCCAATTGCTTCATGTCGCTCAAAGATACCTCCGAGCGGCTTCATTCCCCGTCTGCTTCTGTGGAACTCGGTCAGAATAGCGAACGATCAAATCAAGCTCGATCTCGAACTTATGATCTGAGAAGGGCTAATCTCGATATAAACTTAAATATATCTTCATCTTCATATACTCTTCCTATATCCCGTTCTCGTGAAACTTCATTCTCTCTTCCCCTCAATCCCCAACCCCCCGAGATGGAGCCCCGCATTGTGATACCAATCGACAGGAATTGGGAATTTAAGCAGGCCGACAAGGAGGATAGCAAGTATCTCCCTGTCGGTCAATTTCCGACCAACATTCACTTAGACTTGCTTGCCCATGACATCATTCCCGACCCTTATATCGGCAAGAATGAGCTTGACGTCCAATGGATTGGCGAAGCGGTCTGGATCTACCGGACCAGCTTCCCTTCCCCTGCAGCTAAGAGCTCTGCGAAAACAGTTCTAGCCTTCGATGGTCTAGATACCTTTGCGACTGTGGTGCTCAATGGAAAGACTATTCTTGAAACTGATAATATGTTCATCCCTGAACGTGTTGATGTTACGGACAACCTGAAGAAGGATGAAGGGGAAAATGAACTGGTCATCACTTTCGATAGCGCCTACTTGCGTGGATGGAAGCTACTTGAGAAGTACCCTGATCATAAATGGGGTTGTTGGAATGGTGATAACTCTAGGCTGGCTGTTCGGAAAACGCAATATCACTGGGTACGTCTAAAAGGGGCAGCCAAAGAAATTTTTAACTCTGTCCGAGTAAGACCAAAAGACTAACTTGCGTAGGGCTGGGATTGGGGTCCAGCGTTGTTGACTTGTGGTCCCTGGAGACCAATTAACCTTGAGATCTATGAATCGCGTATTTCTGATCTCTGGTTCGATATCGACGTCGACAAATCCCTAAAAACTGCTACAGTAACCACTCATGCTTCTACAGAAGGCAAAGCTTCAAAGGTTCGGTTCGCCATCTCATTGGATGGTACTCCAGTTGCTGCGCAGACAGTAGATGCTGGCTCAAGCGCCACCTTTACTATTTCCGATCCAGAATTATGGTATCCAATCCGATATGGTAAACAACCCTTATATACGATATCAGCTACCTTAGACGACGACGGAAAAGTCGTAGATGCAGTCTCCAAGAAGGCTGGCCTACGAAAAGCGGAACTTGTCCAGAGGCCTCTAAAAGGGCAGCCTGGCACGTCTTTCTTCTTTGAGGTCAACGGAATCCCAATATTCTGCGGTGGTAGTGATTGGATTCCAGCGGATAACTTTATCCCGCGGATCAGTAAAGAGAAATACTACGATTGGGTCAAGTTAGTAGCAGACGGCAATCAATTCATGATCCGGGTATGGGGAGGAGGTATCTATGAAGAGCAGGCCTTTTATGATGCTTGTGACGAGCTTGGTATCTTAGTGTGGCAAGACTTCATGTTCGGCTGCGGTAATTATCCCGCTTGGCCGGACCTCTTAGCCTCTATCAAGCGCGAGGCGGAAGAGAACGTCAAGCTACTAAGACATCACCCGAGTATCGTAATTTTCGCTGGCAATAACGAGGACTACCAATATGCCGAGGGTGCCAGTCTTACTTGGGATCAGAATAACAAGGACGCCGAAAGCTGGCTGAAGACCGACTTTCCAGCGCGTTATATTTACGAGAAGATCCTCCCAGACGCCTGTCAGGAACTCTGCCCGTCCATCTATTACCACCCCGGAAGCCCCTGGGGTGGTGTCGACACGCATGATCCGACCGTAGGTGATATCCACCAATGGAATGTCTGGCACGGGTCACAGGAGAAGTATCAGGAATTTGATAAGCTGGTGGGGCGTTTTGTATCTGAATTCGGCATGGAAGCATTCCCGTCAGTCAAGACTATCGACGCTTACCTTCCGCTTGGGAAGGATGACCCCGACCGGTATCCTCAGTCTTCGACTGTGGATTTCCACAATAAGGCAGATGGCCACGAGCGACGTATTGCTCTGTACCTAGTCGAGAATATGCGGTACGCGCCGGATCCTCTCGAACAATTTGTCTACTGCACGCAGTTGATGCAGGCCGAGTGTTTGGCGTCAGCATACCGGCTTTGGAAGCGGCAGTGGAAGGGACCAGGGCGTGAATACTGTGCGGGAGCTCTCGTTTGGCAGATTAATGATTGCTGGCCTGTTACCAGCTGGGCTATCTGTGACTACTACCTACGTCCTAAACACGCCTACTTCACCGTCAAGCGCGAGATGGCACCGTTATCCGTGGGGATGACACGGCGCGAGCACCAGCACCCGCGCAACAAATACACGCGCGTAGATATCGACACGAAGATCCAAATCGAGATATGGGGCAGCAACCTTACTCTAGAAGACCTGACGGTGGACTGCGTGGTAAAGGCCTGGGACGTGGAGACCGGCCACGAGACATACAGCGAAACCATCAACAAAGAGCCCATCGTCCTCCCCGAAAACCAATCGACCGAGATCGCGGCCTTCGACGTCCCGGTGCCGAAGAAAGACAAAGGCATCCACGCGAACCGCACCGTGGTCGCGACGTACCTGACCAGCCGCGCCGACGGCTCGCAGCTCGCGCGCTACGTCAACTGGCCCGAGCCCCTGAAGTACCTGCACCTGCCGAAGCCGACGCAGCTGCGCGCCGAGCTGAGCGAAGACTTTTCTACGGTGCGCGTCTCGGCCGAGGTCCCGGTCAAGGGCGTCGCGCTCGAGTGCGAGGACGACGGGGTCAAGTTTGAGGATAATCTGGTGGATGTCGTGCCCGGCGAGGTGGTCGCGATTAAGGTGCGCGGCGCGAAGGAGGGAAGCGTGGTTACGACTAGGTATTTGGGTATGATTTAGAGTTGTGAATAGTTAAGGGGAGAGGTTGTTCAATGGCAGATTCTGTGATAGAGGTTATGGTTTACTGTCAAGTAGGCTTGAATTTAGAAATACATAGAAGCCGAATTAGAAAGTCCGCTCTAATAGCCAACCTTGATGGCAATCCCTCGCGAGCTAGTCTAGTCGATTAATAGCTCTATCCTACCATCTCTCCTTTTTCCTAGCTCTTTCGCTATTATTACATCGCTATCATCTTAAGGTTAAACCCTGCTAATCCTAGCTTGCCATCCTATACCTATCTATACGATGTACTTGTACGGCCACGATCACACGAGCGTGCCCCCAAATAAAAACCCCAGTCCCAGCCACCCCATCCCATCGTATGTTCGAAAAAAACCTGGGGTAGGTAGCTCCCCAGATGTAATTAAGGCTAGGTAGGTACCGCATGCAACGCATTGGAGGCCATGCAACGGCGCGCGCGCCCGATCCTATAGGAGCCTCCCCGCGCTCCGGCGACGTCGTATTCAGCCGGGAAGACGCGGCACGATTCTCGGGGTAAGAAGTGCTTCCGGTGGGAGCAGGTGGTGGCTAGCTGACGTATAGATAGGCGTGGACCACGCCTTGCTTATAACTTGTATTTGGGGATGCCCCTTCTCCTTACGTGGATTGAAACGTAGGGCTATTTGTTGCGAAGTTTATAGACGTTGAGTCATAATGCTGGGCATAATTATATGCCTAAGTACCAAATAGGTAGGAACAGGAAGGCTAGACTAGGTAAGTACCGGGGGTAGGTTTTGACTGTTTTATTATTTATACTGCTCCATCATACGTATAACCAGTGTTAGACACCTCGATGCCTACACCCTCAATCGCGTATGTACCAACCGACATAACTACACCAACTTACCGAGCCGCTCATCTACTAGACTTTTCACAAGACATCATTGTATAGCTGTCGACATCCAATCAGTACAAAGCCACCTCGATCTACTTTACCAACCCTCTTCCATCCCGATCTATACCCTAGATCTTCTCATTCGGCCCGGCGATCAAGATCTTGATAACCTCGCCTTGCTTGACCTTCTTGAACGCGTCTTCGGCCTTGTCGAAGCTCACGGTCTCGCTGATGAGCTTCTTGACGGCGACCTTGCCGGAGCTGACGAGCTCGACGGCGAGCTTGTAGTCGCCGCTGCCGTAGCGGAAGCTGCCCTTGGCGGTGACCTCCTTGAGGCACATGGCCATGATGGGGAAGGTGATGTCGGGCTTGCCCATGCCGCCCTGCACGTAGGTGCCGCCCGTGCGCACGACGTGCAGGCTCGTCTGGATGCTGGGCTCGGCGCCCGACGCGTCGATCACCACGTCCGCGCCGCCCTCGAGCCCCGCCTCTTTCAGGATGTTGGCCGCGTTCTGCTCCGCGGAGATCCGCTGGCTGATGTACGTGTGCGTCGAGCAGAAGGACTTGGCGAAGGCTAGCTTCGATTCGATGATGTCTACCGATACTACCTTAGTTGCGCCGAACGCGCGCGCGACGGCGGCGCAGAGCAGTCCGACGGGGCCCGCGCCCATGACTACGACGGACTGTCCGGGTGTTACGGCGGCTTGCCGGACGATGTGGACGCCGACGGCGAGGGGTTCGATCAAGGCGCCTTCTTGGAGGGACACGCTGTCGGGAAGTTTGTAGCAGAAATCAGCGGGTGAGACCCAGAAGCCGGTCAGGGTTCCGTCATAGGGAGGTGTGGCAGCAAATCGCATCTCAGGACATAGGTTGTAGTGGCCGCTTAGGCAGGGTTCGCACCGCCGGCACGGGTAGCCAGGCTCGAGAGCGATGCGGTCGCCCTTCTTTAGCGTCTTCACATCGGGACCGACTTCGACAACAGTGCCGGCGGACTCGTGGCCCAGGACCATGGGATCTTTGACGACATAGTGGCCGATAGCACCGTGCTCCCAATAATGCACGTCCGACCCGCAGATTCCGGTATAGTTTACGGCGACGAGAACATCGTTAGAGTCTTTAATGGTGGGCACAGGTCTATCTGAGAATTGGACGTCATGAGGCTTGTTGAGGATGAAGGAGAGGTTCTAGGGCTGAGGATTAGAGAGCTGTTTAGTGGCGGGGTTTAAGGAGGCACATACGCTGGCGGATTTGGGGTCCATCTCGTATTAATGATAGAGATATGAGGTGGAATATGATATGTGGAATATGATATATCGAGTAAAATATGGATTGGGAGATATGAGATCAAAAATTACTTGGCTTCAAGAAGAATGAGATATTATGTCGTTACACTTGACGATGGAAAAGAGTTAAAAATAAACATGAAGGGGAAGAAAAATCACTCTCCTGTGATTTGGCCCCCCGTACTCGGAGAGCTAAGCCGTAGCTAAGGTACGATAGTCTCGTGAGAGCTAGGTACAACTCACACGATACCCCCCGCAGGAGTTTGATATCTCTTCGAACATAAAATGTCGTAATGAACAGCTATAACGTGTCAGTCCGGCCATCAGGGCGAGTAGCAGTAGTAGCTATAGTGGGGGGGATCATCCCCGGTTCGTCCCCGGTTTTTGATGAAGCTCAACATTAATTGTTCGATGTTGCTAACACTTGCAGCTTACAGCTTCTATTCTTGGGCTAGAATCGCGTTTTGAGTAGCGAGAGATTCACCCGCTCCAATCAACTCGATGACATTATCCACAATTGGTGGTTGAGACGTCATACTAAGCCGCCTAGCTCACTTAACTAACTTGGGGGGTGCCGCTGTGTGGGAAGTGAACGGATCCCGATCTTGACAAGTCGAAGAGCGATATCTAGATGTTGTTACGGGAGATAAATTAACTCTCTTTCTCCTTTTGACATGTGATAGACCATTGGTGTTGCTAGTAATATTAATACCGTCGGCCTAGCTATCGTCGGCGAGTCTAGTACTGTCGGTAGCTGGATTTATGATGAGAGTTGGAAGTTAGGTAAATTACCTCCTACCCCCTACTAAATAAATAGGGGAGCAGATTATTGATAGGCATTTGCGGGGTTGTGTGCGGAGGGTGGGTAGGTGCGGGGGGAGATTTAGCTCCGTCTTTTATCTGGCAGAAAACTTACCGCTAATAGTTTTTTTCACACCGCCCAAATCCCGGCCCTTCGGAAATAATGGCACTAAACAATTCTCATCTTCGAAAAAAAGTGGCTTGAATTAATCGTCGCAAGCAATGGATATCCTGAAGATCCTGTCCCGAGGGACAAAAAAATCAGCCGCTCAATCAACAGTACCGAAACCCATTACCAAGTCGTCGAATCCCCAGCTCTACAATGACCCTACTAGAGGAGTTAAGCGCAAGCGGAATGAAGAACAGCTCGCGTTGAATCAGGAAACCGACGATGATCTGGAAGAGATCAACTTTTTTGCACCGCAGGTGACGAAAAAGCCGAGCCCTGAACCTGAGACCGAGGAGACCTCCAAAGATGACGCAACGAAGCCACTACTCGACGATGATGAGGTGCGACAAGTCCTTCGATCACATCGTTTAAAATTCACTCTTCTCTCCTCCCACGACCGCAAAAAGTCAAAAGTGAAGAAGTCGAAAAAGAGGGAGGAGGATAAACCAAAGGAAAAGGATGGAAAGAAACAGCTTTTCCCGCAGCCATTGACTTCGTTTTCTGAGCTTCGGTCTACTTATAATATCTCAACTCGGTTAGCGGATAATCTTGCGAAACAAGGCTATTGGATACCGACTGAGGTGCAGTTAGGCAGTTTGCCGCTGCTGTTGCAGCCAGATAGAGCAATACCATCATCCGCTGCAAAGGAACTACAATTCAAGACTAAAAGAGAGGTTGATTTCTTGGCGGTTGCTCCTACTGGTAGCGGCAAAACGCTTGCTTTCCTGATCCCGGCTATCAATGGCATCCTGCGTAGGAGAGCCGGTGATGCGGCGCAGAAGGACCATGTTCTGGAAGTAATAGTGATTGCTCCTACACGAGAGCTCGCTCACCAGATCATGAACGAGGGCAGGAAACTTGCGCAAGGTACGGGAGTTAAAATTGTAGGGATGAAGAAAGGCATGCAGGTGCCAGTGGAAGGTCAACCCGAAGGCGATTCTGATAATGAGGAGGAGGCCTCGGGAAGCGATGAAGAAGAAGGTAGCTCTGACGATGATGCGAAAGAAGATAAGCCTCAAAAAGCGACCACGACAACGAAAACGGATATCTTAGTCACAACACCGCTACTGTTTCAAAATTTCCTGAAGTCAAGGAAGTTACCGACCGTTAAGACTTTGATCTTAGACGAAGCAGATGTTCTCCTCGACCCTCTGTTTAGGGAACAAACTCTTGGAATCTGGTCAGCTTGTACCAGCGACTCTCTAAGGGTAGCATGTTGGTCTGCGACTATGGGCTCTAATATCGAGGGCTTGGTATTGGAACAATTGCAGTCTCGAAGATCGTCTCGCTCCTCTATTCCTTTCATTCGCCTTGTCGTGGGGCTCAAAGATACGGCAGTTCCAAGCATCAATCACAAACTCATCTATACAGCGACCGAGCAGGGCAAATTATTTGCGCTCCGCCAGCTTCTACACCCCAAGTCTTCGGGTGATTCGATACCAGAGATGCGACTTCCCTTCTTAGTTTTCACACAGACAATCGAGCGCGCTACAGCTTTGCATGATGAGTTGAAGTTCGACATACCTACCGAGGCCGGTGGGTCATCTCGCATTGCAGCTCTTCATTCGTCACTTTCAGATTCGGCCCGTTCTAGCATTGTTGCTCGTTTCCGGGCTGGCGAGATCTGGGTCCTGATCACGACCGACCTTCTCATGAGAGGGATTGACTTCCGCGGGGTAAACGGCGTAATCAACTACGACGTTCCAACGTCCGCGGCAGCCTACGTCCACCGAGTGGGACGAACCGGACGAGCCGGCCACGAGGGTGGTGTAGCTGTAACTTTCTATACTACCGAGGACGTCGCATATCTAAAGAGCATAGCCAACGTTATTTCTCTAAGCGAAAAGCAAGCTGGGAAGACTAGTGAGGAAGGCATTCCCAAGTGGCTAATGGATTCGCTCCCGAAGGTTGGCAAGGAAGAAAGGAAGAAGTTGAAACAGCGGGGTGTGGAGTCCAGACGCGGGAATAAGGCTGCTAAGATTACAACCCAGAGTGCCTGGGAGAGACGGAAGGAACACAACAAACGCGGGGCCATAGCTGGAAGCAAGAAGAGGAAGACCCAGGAGGGTGTTAGTGATACCCAGGCAATAGACGATGGTGAATGGGGCGGCATTGATAATTAAGCATATGAGCCTGTAGGCTTCTGGTTGTGCTTAGAAGTCTAATTGATTGATACTACTCTTGGTTGCTATACTCAACTCACTATGAGGATCGAAACGTTGTTGGCTAGTCACAACTTTGGCTTCATAACTACCTATATAATTGCAAAAATGAGAGTTTAATAGTACCTTATGCGTACGTAGCAATAGGAAATGTGACGATTGTAAAAATGACAGCGGTTACGGAGCAGTAAAATATGATAGCTTACAAAGCACGAAGTATATGCCTGTCTAGTAGACTTTGTAGAGATTATTATAATTGATATATTCGAGCTATCCCATCAATTATTGGTTGAAATACCATCACGTCAGGGAAGCAGGCAATGACGAACAAGAGATCGGGCCGTCGGAGAAAGGGCATCGCGGGGCATCCTTCCGAAGCCGAAGCTCCACCTTCTGTCGATACTGAATCTTTTAACCTGCAAACGCCAAACCTGCCGCACTTTCCCTCTCCCGCCAATTCTTCTCCCCCCGTCGCCAACCAAAAGCGAACGCAGCATCGCAACCCTAACTCGGTCATTCGGTCTCCCTGCGCATATTAAGATGACTCGGTCGCTCTCCTAGGTCTATCGCTCACCTAGGTTAACCTTACGCAAACCATGTCGCGCCTCGCTCGATCGACCGGCGCCGGGCTCCGAAGCCTCGGCGTCCCCAGACCGGCCCGGACGCGCGTCGCGTGCGCGAGGTCGTACGCCACGGAGAACAGGGACGGCAAGAACAAGAGCGAGGCCTCGTTCCAGGGCCAGATGCTCGAGAGCATCAGCTCGCGCATCGCCCGCGAGAAGGCGGAACGCGCCAAGTTCGCCAAGACGCAGCAGGAGTCTGCGGGCTCCAGACAGTGGGCTATGACGTTCGGTAAGAAATAAATGCCGGTGCTGATGTTGTTGTTGAAATGGGAGTGCGGGGTGTGGGGATGTGGGAATATCGGATGCTGATTGATTTGATTTGCTAGTCGTGCTCGTGGCCGCCGGTGTGTCGTACTACCTAGGCACGAAAGCGCCGCGCGACCCCGAAGCTACGTCGACGCTCCCTCTTTCCCTCATCCGCGACCCGAAGTACCAGAACGACAAGGCGAACCTCGAGGCGGCGTGGGCAGACTTCGCGGCTATCGTGGGGAAGGAGAATGTCAGCACCTTGGAGGACGACCTACATACCCATGCCAATTCCGATTGGTCGAGCTACCGCAACGAGGACTCCCAGAAGCCGTTTATGGTGGTTTACCCGAGCTCGACCGAAGACGTCAGCGCGATTATGAAGGTCTGCCATACGAGACGGATACCGGTGGTTGGATACAGCGGCGGTACTAGTCTGGAGGGGCACTTCACGCCGACGAATGGAGGCATCTGCGTGGATTTCAGGAGGATGGACAAGATCATTGCGCTACATAAAGACGATCTAGATGTCGTCGTGCAACCGGCTGTCGGCTGGGAGGTGCTCAACGAGGAAATTAGCAAGGAAAACTTATTCTTCCCACCAGACCCAGGCCCGGGTGCTCAGATCGGAGGTATGATCGGTACTGGATGCAGCGGTACCAATTCCTACCGTTACGGCACCATGAGAGAATGGGTTCTCTCGCTCACCGTCGTGTTGGCCGACGGCACCGTTATCAAGACCCGGCAACGGCCGCGGAAGAGCTCGGCGGGCTACGATCTTACTAAGCTCTTCATCGGCAGCGAGGGTACTCTCGGTCTCGTCACAGAAGCGACTCTGAAACTTACCACAAAGCCCGCCAGCACGAGCGTGGCGGTCTGCGGTTTCGGCACGATCCGCCAGGCCGCCGACTGCGTGGCCCAGGTGGTCGGCCAGGGCGTCCCGGTGGCGGCGGTCGAGATCCTCGACGAGGAGCAGATGAAGTGCATCAACCAGGCGGGGATGACGGCGAAGCAGTGGAAGGAGGTGCCGACGCTGTTCTTCAAGTTCTCGGGCACGGACCGCGGCGTCAAGGAGCAGATCCAGATCGTGCAGGAGATGGCCCGGAGGACGGGGAGCAAGAGCTTCGAGTTCGCGCGCTCCGAGCAGGAGAAGGCCGAGCTGTGGAGCGCGCGCAAGGAGGCCCTGTGGAGCACCATGGCCGTCGCCAAGCCCGGCGAGCGCGTGTGGACCGGCGACGTGGCCGTCCCGATGAGCCGCCTGCCGCTGCTGATCGAGGAGACCAAGGATGATATGAAGAGGAGCGGCATGTACGGCACTATCGTCGGACATGTCGGTGATGGAAACTTCCACAGTAAGTAACAGATGCAGGATTTGTGAAAATTTTCGGATTTAAAAGTTGGATATGCTAACGGAATTGTAGTCATTCTGCTTTCGAGCGATGAGCAGAGACATGCTGCGGAGGAGCTGGTACATCGTATGGTGAAGAGGGCTGTCGAGTTGGAAGGAACTGTAACAGTGAGTCTCCCTAGTCTACTAACATCCGCCGAGAATTTACGGTCTAACAAACATAGGGCGAACACGGAGTCGGTTTAGTCAAGAGGGACTACCTGCCGCACGAACTCGGCGAGAGCACAGTCGACACCATGAGAAAGATCAAGCTAGCGCTTGACCCCCTCTGCCTCCTGAACGCCGACAAAGTTGTCCGCGTACGAAAACCGAAGCCTGGCGAGATTCCCGAATGGTAATTCTGCGCTTTTTCATGGCAAATGTGTATAGGCAAGATCATAGCGATAACTATGGTTTCATTAAATCAGTATATACCTCACGTCCACCTTTGCTCACGGCGCAAATTGCCCGACGAATGTGAAAATTTGGCAATTTAATGCGTGTTCTTTACTAGGTACTGTCTAGCAAGTGCAGTTGTGAATCTAGGGAAGCGATCCCCACCCGCACCGCCTGCTTGCGCTCTATTAGATTCGACGGCATGCTTCCAGAGAGACAACTCCTTGTGTGTCACCACTAACAGCTTCAGACTACTACTACTGCTGCACCCTAATGTCAGATATACGACCGGCTAGCACCCGAGCCTCCAAGCTCTTGTCGCCCGCTTACTCGTACACGAAGCAGAAGGGCGAGGATCCCACGGTGTCGAGCAACTCGCCGAACGTGTGCTTTTCGCCGACCGGGCCGATGTCGAGAATATCCTCTAGCGTCCCGTTGCGGCTCGCCGGCCTGTCCATCATGGTGATCGTTCCGGCCATGGTCTGCGCGTGATTGGCGTTAGCATTCAAGGTAAAGGGGGATTGCTATGGGGGGGAGGTTTACTCACCTGTCGCTGCTCCCAGTCGAGGTTCTGCCAGATGAAGTACATGCGGTCGATCTGCCCGTGGTGCAGGTAGAAGACGGGCTCCAGAGGCGAGAAGTAGAAGTCCCCGCCCGGGTCACCGGCTTTACAGGGGTAGGTATATGTCAGCATAACACATTCCAATTTTCCGAGATAGGTATTCTAAGAGCTGGCTTGTAGGGACAGGGTAGACAAGAAGGAAGAACTCACCAATGGAAAAGTGGCCGCCCCCGTGGACGGCGAACCCCCACTTCCGGGCGGCGGGCCAGCGGAAGTCGCCCTGGATGTTCGCCTGGAACAGGGCGATGTCCGGGCTCTCGAGGATGGTCTCGGTGGTGTTCTTCAGCGAGGCCCACTGCGCGCAGATCTGCGTGTTCAGGTCGCGCTTCAGGCACCGCGGGTTGTACGCCAGCGGGTCGGCCGCCGTGTTGGGGCCGAAGTTGACCGTGTAGTTGACGAAGGGCCCGTCCGTCACGCACCCGCCGCCGGAGCCGCCCGGGAAGAAGCCCGGGGTGGACGAGTTTGCCTTCGCCCCGTTCGAGCCGAGGGACGTCTCGGTGCCGTCGAATATGGGCGAGTTTTCGACGCCGGTGGTGGCGTCGAGGCCCCACTATTTTGAAATGTTAGAATTTCTGGTGGCGGCTAGCTGAAATCTTGAGGTTATATCCTTACCTCCCAGTACGGGAACGCGCCGTTGTACCCGCACATCGTCCTCAGCTTATCCTCGAAGGTCCAGACGTAGAGTCTGTGGAAGAGGAGAAAGTATGCCTAACTTCTGGTTAGAAACACTGCCGAGAAGCTGTTGTTTTGACATGGAGTTGACATACCGAGTTGTGGACATACGGTGTAAGCTTGTAATGCAGAACACCGAAGCTGTCAAACATCGATCTACAGGTTGGTGTTCGTCAGCGCCGATGGATTCTTTGCATGGGGATATGACTTCCTGAGGTTGCGGCTTACTTTGGGCCAGTTACGTTCGGGTACACGTTTGGCAGTTCCATCAGACAGTTCACGGCTCTGACATAGTCTATTCTCTCCTCTCCGGGAATGTTTCTCCTATTCGGCAAACGGTTGGTCCTTAGCGTCAAGATTAGGAGTATTTTTAACTTACCATTCCTTGCGCACTCTCACGTTCTCCTTCGTACACTCTCCAGATCCATCGAGACGGGCCAGAGCATTGTCATAGGCCTGCTTGCTTATTTCCTTCAAGGCTTTGCCCGAGTCGATGTCCTCCTGAGGGAAGTCGGCGCCGAGAGCCAGCCCCTGAAGGGACGCGCCCAAGAGGGCGAACGTCAGTAGCTGCTTGAAGAAGCCCATTGCAACAGTTGCAACAACGACTACTCATTTGATTCTCCCTCTCGGACGAGGACAAGAAATGCACCCTCCTATATCTTACTTTTTTTTTCATCAACAACCCCTATCCGCCAAGACTCGCCGGGCTGCGAGTATGGCAGAATGGCAAAATGTGGGGAACCCATGTCCGCATGGGAAACGAATATGTAAAACATCAGGGAGCGCAAGACACAACAAGACAATATACAGAGGCAATTTTTTTCAATCCTTCTCGTCGCGTATATTAAATTCGAGCATCTGTCATTGGTTGCGCACCGCCGATCATCGCCTTAGCGATGGGAAAGGGTAGTGGACGAAGTGCCGGACGCACAGCGAGTCGGTTTCCCAAAAGGGGGCAGGGCTAAATAGCACTTCTGACCAAACCGCCGTCGTCATTGGTGCAGACCCCGTTTGCCGAGTCGCTTGATTGAGTGGCCACTTAATTTCTGCCGCGAGAGGAAACAGAGTGAGCACGATAGGTGATACCAAATAAGCATGTTCTCTCGCCGTTCCTTGCAAGGCCACGCGAAATCCCGCCCAATAGGCCTCTGTCCAATTAGACGATAGCTGACCACTGGCCGAGTCGCGATATGGTAGGGAGGAATGCAATACAACACGGACACGAACGGCCCGCAGCGAGACGGCACTCGAAAGGGCGGTGCTATTTTCATTTGACATTTATCCACCAAGTTGGGACTAGGGTTTGCGATATTAGAGTCTACCACGGCCAAACTTGGCGCAACGTACGCTTCCGCCGCCGTCGTCTTGTATAATTAGGACGAGGCTCGCACACGGCACTTGAATCTCGCCCGCGCAATGGCGAACGCTGGATATGCCGGTTAGCCGAATTGGTAGGCTCAGCTGGCTACCTCATATTCATGTGCTCATGCTCAATGACCGATGTCTTGCATACCTACCTACGTACAGCATATAAAAACTCTAACCTACTTGGTGGATGAGGGCTGCAGCATAGAAACGTACGGCAGGTTAGAGAGCGATTCAGCTACCATGACTACCTACCTAAGTAGCAAATTGCTAAATATGTATTCGGACCCCCTGCGGTATTACTACAAGCCGCATCTTCATGGCCTGAGTGGTGAGAGTGAGGGTTGGGTGAAGGTTAACTCACCCTCCAGCGTGACAAATACTATGGCAATTACTTTCTTGCTGTCGGTAATACATCCCCTTATAGACAGGTTGCTTCTGACGTTCGGTCTGTAAGGCTTAAAGGTGTTAATGAATGCATCTGCCGATCGATAAGGTAAGAAATATGTCATGGTAGACCTGGTATTAAACGCGCGTTCTTCCTCCCCCTTCACTCTTTGACTTGCATTGGACCTCCTATTAGTTAATTGTTCTATTTGTCATGCCCGACAGCCTCCTAACCTAGAGCAATACTTCCCGACACTTCCTTGTATATACAGTGATAATCCCAGCTTAGCCTTACAATAACTTAGTTTTCACATTGGCGTAGATATCTGGGGACCCAGTGAGACTCTACGCGGTGACGGAAATGGATTGATGCTTTTTTTCGCCATAATAATTTTCGCACTCTAGGAGATAGAAGATACACAATAGAAAGATGAGATTCACGTACGGGGCATTTCATGACTCCCCTTGAGGAAAAATGAGCCCTTATAACTATATAACATATTATTCGCCTTGTCTGTTAGGTATCTATGAAATACAGTTCTTAGCTCGGTCAACACTTCTTCATTTGACCCTATATCGGAAACAAATCCTTTCTAGGCGTTATGTGCATCGTCCGTGGTAGAGACTTGTCAAACCTGCTCCGAATAACTATAAGATAATCGGTAGAAACCACCCGTCTGTTCGTGTAGTATAAAAAAGCCACGATCTCCTTCTTAGGGTTAGGGTTAGGGTTATAATATTTTTCTCATATTTCTCTTCAAAGACCTTTTGATATTATCGCAACCACTTGGCCATATGATCATAGGTATATAATACAGTACCTATGATGATTTCTATCGAACTAGATCCATATTTTACAAGTGGAATTGATTGATCGTAACTATTACTCTACTTCAAGCGACCCATTCTTGTAGTCAGGTGGCTTAGTCATCAACAAAAATAGGGGGAATTACCCCTGATTCCTAGCCCCTTGACTGCCCGATTGCGAAAAGGGGATAGATATTTATATGTGGGTCTAGATAATCAGGTAATGATGCCAACGAAGAATCAAAGCAAGATTGTAGAAGACAATGCCTATGTATTAAATAATGATGAAAGGACCACTAACGCACTATTTCTTTGTCTAATCATTTAAAGTGCCCTAAAAAGCCACTGTTATAAATATTTTGTGTCTTCTTGCGAGTCTTTAAGGGGGCTAAGCAAAAGTCTCGTAAGGGATATAAATGTGCTACTTCTAATCTTTAGTAACGAAGTACAGATTACAACACGAGACTTCTGAATAAAGTAATAATTATAAATTATATAAACTCGATTTTATACTTACTTACCTAAATACCAAGATATCCGCCATCATGGACCGCGGTGGGCTCTTCCAGTTTGGTGGATTGGGTCGACCACCTCCCGGCTTCGCTGCTCGTAACGCAGCAGCAAATTCACCGGAAAATGTCGCCAAGAAGGTCAGGGAATGCTTCTACACGCAAGGTCTACGGTTCACGTGCCAGACTCTTAACAATACCAATAACGGCGTAGCAATGATTGTCAGAGAGAGGCTAGACGACGGCGGAGAGCGAAAGTTCGTCCTCAAGGCAGCAGCAAGGGGGTCTGACGAAGACATTAAGAACGAGATAAATCGGCTAAAGCAACTTCAATTTGCGGCACACGTGAGTAACACTATTCACCTCGGCGATTCTCCGCTTGTGACTCTTCAAGTTCCTTACTTTCTAATGGAATACCTCCCACATGGGTCGTTTCGTCAATTTCAAGAAAGGGTAACCAAAGCTAATCAAATCTTACCGAACCGGATGATATGGTCCATATTCCTTTGCCGTAAGAACTGATCCAACCCAAATTTTATGAACGAATTCTAACCTACCGTAGCGACAACATACCACTTATGAGAATGATTCTAAATTTCGTAGAATTCATACATGCATAGGAACAGTTGCTATTGAGAGAAAAGGTTCTTAGATTCAGAATGATTCTTAAATTAGAAATGATTCTTAGATTAAGAACCTTTTCTCTCAATAGCAACTGTTCCTATGCATGTATGAATTCTACGAAATTTAGAATCATTCTTTACTCAAGAAGATTTATAAACCTCGTCACCGTCCCTGCTATAATAGCAGGGACGGTGACGAGGTCTACGAATCTACAATCTACGATACAATCTACTAGGTACGATACAATCTACGATACAATCTACAATACAATCTACAATACAATCTACAATACAATCTACGCGCTTACAATATTGTACGAGTGGGTGGTGTACGAGTGGGTGGTGTATATGTAGGTAAATAAGTAAGTAAGTACCTAAGTAAGTAAGTAAGTAAGTAAGTAAGTAAGTACATAAATAAATAAGGAAGTAAATAAATAAGTAAGTAAATAAATAAGTAAATACGTAAGTAAGTGGGTAAGTAACCTAGGTGGGTGGGTAGGAAAGATGGATGAGAAAAAAAGATGTGTGTAAGTAAGTAGGTAGGTAGGAAAGATGGGTGATATGGGGGGTGTGTATTTTGCCAGGCGGTGAGGGTATCGTAGGTAGGAAGGTAGGGTACGAGGTCTTAAGTAGATGGTGTACGAGGTCTTAGATTCGAGGAATGATTCTCACGATATTAGGTTAGGTAGGTAATTCGAAGAATGATTCTTACGATATTAAGCAATTGAAATCATTTAAGTCTGAGAAATGATTCTCACGATATTAGGTAGGTAGGATAGAGAATGATTCTCACGATATCAGGTAAGATGGATTGTTCTTATTAAAATCATTCAGATTCGAGAAATGATTCTCACGATATTAGGTAAGATGGATTGTTCTTATTAAAATCATTCAGATTCGAGAAATGATTCTCACGATATTAGGTAAGATGGATTGTTCTTATTAAAATCATTCAGATTCAAGGAATAATTCTCACGATATTTCAAAAATAATCTAAGAATAATTGTTTTAAAATACAAAGGTTTCTTAGAAAAGAATGATTCTAAAGAAATTGTAAGAATGAGGGTAATTTTTAGAATGATTTCAACGTTTAAGAATAATTTTTGAAGGTGATTAATTACACGGATGTACCTTCCCACCAAATTTGTATGGTAAGGTACTTAGATCGCAACGAAATATTCTATTGTAAGAAATAATTATTCAATAAGAATAATTCCCAAAACACCCCCTTTCCCGCTACGGTATTAATAGTTATTCGATCCTGCATTGCGATGGCCTACCATCCTCCAGGACCGGAAATCCAACTAGAGGAGACTCGAGATGAAGAGCCCTCGAGTCTCGTCCACAATGATATGCACGGAGATAACTGTAAGTAGCTTCCCATGATTACTCCTTATTAACTATCGTCTAACAGCTAACTCTTATTAGTCATCTTCGGCATGCTCGAAGGAGCAACATTTATATCCAAGGGTAATTCGGTGTACCTCCACGACCACGCCTTCGTACCGCCGTTGAAGGTAATCGACTTCGGCTGTGCGGAGGAGAACCCAGAGGCCAGGCCGAACTTTTTTGATCTTACCACTTTGCTGACCGATCATGATGTTAGGTTGGAATTACACAAACAGTGAGTAACCCCGTCATCCAACTATGAGAGCCATTGCTAACGTGAAACCACAGCCGACCAGCAACTGGAAGACGAAACGTAGGTATTGATTATAACTTGCGGGACATCGGGGTTGTAGGTTCTCCTATTTTCCTTAACCCTCCCTTTTCTGCCACTCTGAATGCTCCGACTAACTTGGGAAATTTAATAGCTTATAGGCCGACTCCTGAATGTGCAGGCTTCCGGGCTTCAAATCAACGTTCATGAATGGTCGCGAAACCCTGCTGTTCGTCCCGACCTCGATCCCGATCTCCGGCTATTGATCGCGAGATGTATTGCCATCGACCCTCTCAACAGACCCCGACTAGAGGAGTTGGACACGCTGATCAAGAATGGCGTTTTCTCTAAGGGTGCAGCTCGCTATGGCGCAGCTGGACAAGGGAACGGGCTTGAATCTGATGCGACGTTGCAACGTATTGTAAACACGTACATCTTGAGTGCTGATACTTAGATATTATCCTACTATGCTATGGGTGAGTACTAGAAATTATATAAGACCCATTGAGACTATCTCAAATGGATGTGAATGAATAATAATACCGTGTATCTACCCAGATAGATAAGTAAATTGTCTTAGGTTAGCCTTTTTTTATGAGAACCTTTGCTATGTGAACTCGCAAAAAAGAAATCCACTTCAAAAATATAAAAATTAGTTGCAATTATATATTTCCTTTACTAGTTACCTAGTTAGAGCATGTTTTAATTATTTAAGAGTATCCGAAAGAATAGTCTTATTCCTAAATACGACCTATCCCTAGCGCAAGACGATGCTTTCGCAAGACCGCCTTAGGCTAAGTAGCTTTCTCTTCCTATCCTAGCAAATTGCGCCTCGGAGTTACCCTCGTCCATCAGCAGCCAACGTGAACGCAGCCCTGCCTCGGCGACCATCCATCTTCAACCGCCCCAATTTCCGAAGCCGCCTCAAGTCTTCAAGGCCGCCAGGGGTAGGCACAAGCGATATTGAACATCGTGAAGTATGTATGTACGTACTCCGGAACAGGACTATCCCCGCGCGGGGCTGCAATGCGATGGAACTAGTGATGCGCGGATCTTGCGGCTCACCGAGTCGTGACCTAGATATGCATGATCCTCCTTGCCCTTGCGAGATCTCGATACTTCCTTGAGCCAGCAGTGAAACGCAGATGAGTCAGATGCGAGCCTGCATCAAAGCGCGGTCTCGTGATGTTCTGGAGTATACTACCTATGCTATGCGTAAGGGCGGAGCTGACTCTAAGCCATGCCATTTGACCGCATGGTTACGAATAGTTACTAAGTCGTTATGTAATCAATCACTTATTTAAAATAAAAATAAAATGGCTCTCCGGATCTCACCTTCCCCGAGCGGCGGGTCCTGTCGATCACCGGTGAGCCCGGGAGTCCCGGGCCGGAAAGAGCTAGGACGCTCCCGTGCTAGCCTGGAGGATGCAAGTGTCGTTCTTGCGCAGGCCGGTCTGCCAGGAAAACCAAGAATCTCGAGGTGAAACGAGCTACGGCGAGCGCAGCGCTACCGAATGAGATTAGGATCAGCCTTCTGGACCGGGGCTTTGCATCTAGCGAGATATAGCGCAAGAGCTATCTAGGCTGCTAGTTGAAAGAGCGTATGTATGCGGCCTTTAATGTGCGTGTGAAGGGTTTCCCCTACCTAGTACCTAGCGGTCGGGACGAGGCTAAGAGCGAAACTGCTAGGTTATGTAGTTAGTGTAGGTAGACTAAGATCATGTGAAAATTACGGTGTGATGAATCGCAACCGAGCATGCCGGATACCAACGTTGCAGCGCCGTACGCGTCAAGATATCTATCATAAGTGTGTGTGATATTTCGCACTGATCCTGGAAGAAAGAAGAAATGTTTATTTATACGAATAAGATAAGTCAACATAAGGTTCTGTCCGTCAGGGTCATCCACTTAACTGATTGGTTCTGAGGGCGGAATATCGTTATTCAACAACCACCCAATACATAGAGTGAGATTACACCCAGCCTTCCGTTTTGGGGCGCACAAGTACACATGTATATATACCGAGATACCTCGGGCTGCCATAATAGGGCAAAATCAATCTTGGAATAGCCAAGGTTTGCGAGGCGGTAAGGCAATACCTACCTACCTAGGTATATATTGATCCTGCAGCTAGCTCTGTGGCTTCGGGATCGTAATCGTCGGGTCGCTAATCTGAAATTAACAACCCCATGCACGGGCTAGTTTCGGGTTCGTACCTAACGCGACCGGCGGCCGTTGGAGAGGCGCTAGATGCTCGGCATTAGGGCGTCAAAATGGGGGTCGGGCTGGGCAACTTGCGTGGGGTTAGGGTTAGGAATAGGGTATCGATATTTGTTTGCTTGTATTAGGTATTAAGTCATGTATATGGTAATAAATCGAGACGGAGATATGTCCTATCTATAACTAATGTTGAATGGAATATCTACCTAGGTATGTACTTGATCTAAAGGATCAGCAGTATTAACATGAAGCCGTATGTATCTTCTTTTCCCTCCAATATGCAATGGCCATGACTCGTAAGGGGACATGAGACAGAAAAGAGAAGGAACAAAAATCCAAACACCAGTATGTGCTATTCCAACACCAAGTTCATGCGCTATGCTGATCTAGACATAATAAATCATCTTGACGTATCACGAAGCCCAGTAATTCCATCCGAATCTAGGTAGGGTATATAACGGTACGCCGTCGCCATGCCTGTATACAACAAAGGAAAGTAACGATAGAAAAAGTCTAGCCCTATGCGGGGTAACGTTGGGCTGCTTCTGGGCGCAAAGCATCAAATGAGACATGACCGGAGGCTCAGGTCCTCCGACATGTCATAGTATTTCCCGGTCCAGTCAACGTATTGCAGGCCTCAACCTGCATTGGGGACGACTCAAAAAGATGTAGTCCCCAGCTACTGGGTCGTGCGACCACGGCACGTCCCAGCCTTCGAAAACCGGGTCCCTTGGCAGGCCCGCGGCTTTCATCTCGAAATCGCTCAGTTCGGCTTCCATGTTGCAGAGATAGAGAAGATCCGGGCCGGCCCATTTGTCAATGAGTCCAGCGATGTGTTGAAATCCGTTAGTGTGGCCGCCGCATTCTCTTGATTGGAATCCGCAAACAACGAAAAGATAGCTGTGAATGAGTTCGTGAATGAATGTCGAAATGAGTAGTCGTCTGTTATATTTCCTGTCCTTGAGGATTCGCCGTGATAAGAATATTAGGGTTTCGAGGCCGGGGCCCCGGGGCGATTTTCTCAGCGCTGTGGTACCGATGAGACAGCTCGGGAGGTCCACCCAAGACCAGGTAACACGCCCCTTCAGTTTGCCGTGGAAGAATATCTCGTTCGCAGCGTAGAATATGCCTTGGAGAGCAACGTCATCTATGTCAAACTCCGCCTCGCGTGACTTGGGACAGATGAGACTCCTCAAAATCCGCTCGTGCTGTGAGAGCCTACTCCTTCTACGAGGATCCGTCAGGTCGGCCTCGACTAACATAGCTGCACCATCGTGATCTTTGTCTTTCGTATGCGTTGAGCGATTCATGTCGGGTGAATCCGACGGCTGGTGCACCCTGAAGTGCTCGAGGGGTACACTAGGCCGTGCCATAGCTTCGGCATAGTGGGGGGTTGTAAACGTATTTTCAACCATGATCGGGTCGAATCCGGAAGAACCGGGCCCGCGATTTGCTTCCTTGATGATGAAGAAAGCAGGTCGATCCAAAGTATGGTCAAAATCGACGTCTTCAAAGGCGTCATGATGGTCGACGAACCGATGATGACGCTTAAACGATTGAAACATTTTGAGGTCGTCCGGGAGAGTAGAGAGTCCAGAATAGCTAGGGCGTCGTTTCTTGTTATCGATGTATCGACGGCGTTGAGATGGGCCGTCAGAAGGGAGAGATGAATCGCTTGAGGAGCGCGACATCCCCGTCCCTCCGACGTACCAGGTAGCCATTTGACATGCTTGAGCAAGACCTCGATCAATGTTGAAACACAGTTGAGTAAGAACGTGGTATCATGCCAGAGGTCGTAGAAGAGAGATGTGACTCGGTCTTTGTTGTCAAAGGAGAAGACTTGCGAATCATCACCGATGTTCTCTCGGACTCTTCATGCCAAAACCCATATAGTAACAGCTGAGCTAAACTCCTCGACTGCAAGCACGCCACGACAATCAATGGACGTGCAGGATCCCTTTTGGAAAAATCCGGCTCCGGATTGGTCTTGATTAACACACGCAGCGGCTAAGCTGGCGTTAGCCTCACTCTCCCAGGACAGGCTGGGTTGGGCCTGTGACGGGCAGGACAGCAGTGATATGTGGAGGTCTTAAAGGTTGCAGCCCCCTCCGATAATACAAGGCAACGCCAGATAATCCACTTCTTGGAGTGTCTACAACCAAGGACCTGCTTGGATGGGATAGACCTTGGCTGACAAATTTGAGACCGAAATGCCCCTCGCAAAAATCTCCGTCCTTTCCCTCTTTTTTTTTTTTTTTTTTTTTTCTCTCTCTCTCGATCTGCCCTACCTCTACAACGCTAAGAGTCGGACGTAAGAGTGGAGAAAGCAAGGGATGGGATTGCTTGGAATTTGCTTGTCCAAGTTCGATGACACGATGTGTGGGATGGGGATAGGGAAATTCAAGCAAAGTAGATCATAGATGGCTGGTACATGAATAAAGCCGAAACGAGTCTTGGGACGAAGAGAGAGAGCGGTGAAAGGAAAATACGACGGAGACCCGGCAGAGCCCGTATGCAGGAATGCAATGCTTACATGCGAGCTTCGAGGACGGATTGCAGTAGCGCAGTGGCGTAACCGGCTGCCTTTCCCTACTTTGAATTGCCTACTTTTGTTTTAATACCCATCATAGGGTTGACAGCCGAGTATCAGATATGGCACGCCAGCACCTAGATAAGAGGTGTATGGTTCGAGAGGGGAGAACGGCAGAGAGTGTTCGGAGAGTACGACGAAAGGTACTGTAAGCCGTCGTCTCAATTTTGACAACGCAGCAAGTAAGCAACACGAACCGTGGTTCTCGGCATACGTGCCTCATCTGCTTGGAACCTTAGAGATATGATCGGTAACATACTGCACACTTGCCTATAGCATAGGAATTTTAAGAGGGAAAAAAACGGACAACAAAAGTCGATGGTAGGATGATAAGTCTAGACTTTGCAATATCCTGCAATCCACTGCAGCGCAAGTGGCAATTCTGCGTCAATGCTGAGCGACTCCGGGAGCGAGAGATGCGACTTGGCTTGAAGCAACTTGTGGGTACATGATGATGAAAGAAAAGAGAGAAGGCGAAGGTGAAAAACCTGGGAATGATTGGTTGTAATTGGTGCGACCGATTGTTGGCACTATTACCTTAAGTATCTATGTACCTAGGTACCTAGGTATTCTTGGTAATTTTTAGTCTTTCGGATGAGTGGGTCTAGGGCCACAAGTGGAAGTGCCCCCCCCCTGTCCTGGTAGTAATCTGGATCAATTTCCATTGGCTATTATCATGTTCAGATGGTGGAACCAAAGCTCTGATTTGTTGCCTCATGTTTTTCAGTTGGCTTGATGCGTCAATCAATAGCTCTGATACCTTCTTGTTTTTTTTTTGTTGAGGCTAACGACAACACACGATTTCCATTTTTCGTTCCTTCGAAAGAGACATTTATGCGCAAAGAGAAAGAAGAAGAAGAAGAAAATATCCACGCCGAAAGTCGAAAGGGAGAAAAGTGGGAAAGGGATAATCGACAAACATGACTAGGGTCCATATAAAAGTTAAAAAGTTAAAAAAGAGTAAAAAATTAGGTTAAAAATAAAATAGTAAAAAACAGTATCACGGATTGCTGTATGTACCAAGCTCTAGGAACCCCCATCCTTTTCCCTGGCTGACGTCCTTTTTTGGTCCAGTGACAACAGTCCATCTGCATTTAACAGGGACACAATTTTGCCTCCGGGACCTTGGATAGCCAATGGTATATAAAATATCGTGATAAGATAACGCATCCCGCCTCAACTTCCGAGTCTGCCGATCCCTTCTCATTCAGCCTACGTAGTGAGATCATTACTCAACCTCTAGTAAAGAGGACGGTATCAAAATCTGTCAGCTACCTGCTTATTAGTCGACGTGACGTGGACGTGGTCGAATTCCTCCCCTTCCTCAGCATGGTTGAACGGGTATACCTAGAAGGTCATTGTTCGAGGCAGAAACAAATCAGGTGCCATGATTTTAGATTCCGCTGTGGATATTTCCGGCTCCAAGGTTCTGTACAAACCGGACATCTCTTGCCTGTCGTTCCAAGGCAAGCCTCATCCTCTCGCCGTACATATGCTCCTCTTCTTCTGCCGCGATCTCTTCTGACGTCCTGGGGTTCTCGTCGAAATCATCCGGAGAAAACCCAGGCTCAGACGAGAAGCTGAGCAGTCCCAGCTTCTCTCCGGTCCAGAATAGGATATCGTCGTCGTTGACCCGGACTTCACCATCCTGCCCATTCGTCCGCGTGGAGAGGATTTTTCTCGCGATGTCATCGGACCCGGGCATCGACCCGAACAGTGAGCGATGGACTATCCTTTCGGACTTGCCAATCTTATGACGGCGTACCTCCGTAAAGCCGTCTCTTTCGACCCACTTCAGGTATCCTTGCCCGTCGGAAAAGACAATCCGGGTGCCGTGGTTCATGACGGAGAGGAGCTTCGACTGCGAAGCTGCCTGCCGATTCTTCATGGTGGACTCGTGGATAACCCGGGACTGCGATACGTTGCTGGAGCCGGAAGATAGGCCGTATAACTCGAGTGACCCTTTAGTATTGTATTCGCCACATGTTATCAAGGTTCTCCCACCGGTTACGCTTTTAGCTTTTTCGACTTGCTCCTCGGATAATTGGAAGCGGCGACGCAGATCGCTGTTGAGGCTAGAGAAAGGGTAAGGAAGCGACGTAAGGCTACAGAGCTTTGCGCCCGAGTGAATTGACCCCCTTATTGCCGGAAACATGCGCCTGTCATAGTGTAGTATATTAGAGAACCGACCAGCTACGAATATGTCGTCGGAGAGTTGACTGCCATCGCCAGAACGTTCGAGATGGAGAATACTTTGCGGTCCCGACTGCGCAAGAGAAGCATAAGGGTCAAGAGGCCTCGGGTCTAGGACGTGGGAGAAGTCCCGCATACCATTTCTCCTGACAGCATCTAATCGGATTTGGTATTCTTCTCGATATTTAGATCTCGCCCTAAAATCATGCAAGTGTAGGCCATGAAGTGTCCCCACCGTCAGAGGGACACCAGGATCAGCTGCGGAGAGTGTGGTAATCGACCATTCGAAGGGATGGTTCCCCACGACTTGTAATGTCTCGAGGTCAACCTCGATGAGACCTTATCACGAGTCAGCCAGGATAATCTCAGTATCAATCGGGTAGAAACGTACGGCTCTGGACAGCGAAGAAAGCCATGTTTTTCTTGCTATCGACACTTACACACTCGGTTACCCCTGTGCTGATCATCTTGGAGCGTATTGAAAGGTCAACGCCCGGGCCATCATGAGATAAAAGACCAGGGCTAGATTTCGACCAGATCGATCCTTTCCTACATCGAGTGCCCTTGACGTCCCACAAGCAGACCGAGCCATCCTCGAGTGGCGATACGGCAAAAAGTTCACTTCCGGTCGAGGCTGGACTATATAAGGCAGCTCCACTAACATCTATTTGATTTCTTAGGGAGCCATGTTGGATATGGGGCTGCTCAAACCAGCTGACAGCAATAGGACCATATCTCTGGATGTATTCATTATACCAATTCGTGTTCTCGTTCGGGAATGTCGGGTCCCAATTTGCAGCGATGCGGATCTGCTCCCGCTTCCTCCTCTTAGCAGATAACTGAGACAGGCTCTCGAGGCGGCTCTGATGCACTTCGTTTTGGTCTTCTATCTGGCTTCCTTGTCCTAAAGTCGTAGGCGCGCCGCTTAATGCCGCACCCTCCTCATCAATCCAATCAGATCCAGACCAATAGAGCCTTATACGTTCGCGAACAGCAGGAGTAGAGAGGCATTTGTTCCGCCAAAAGTTGCCATCTCGGCAGAGCCCTAGGAAATGATTCGAGAGGCGTTGGAGGATAACGACGTCGCGGGCTTCTAGGACTATTTGTTGCGAAACATTGGTTAGAAAGAATGCTAGTCTTCAATAAGTGCAATGGATGTATATATGTAAGGCGATAAGACTCACAGGAGAGGATATGGAGGAAGATTTCATCTGGGAGGGTTTCAAGACGGCTAGGACCAACCATGGTCCGGAGGATGTTGTAATCGCGTCTATCAGTAGTTACGAGCTGTTTACAGGATAAGACAAAATGACCAAATATATAATGAAAGAGGGGTACAGATGTATGTATTCATTCGATAGGTACAGTTAAGGAGAGTGGATATTTTGGCAAAGATAGGATTGATGCTTTTGTTTCGAATCGGATGGAATTAGGAATAGAAATCCCCCTCAGCTTATCGGGTTCAATGACGAATGTCACAATGCCCATGATTGAGCAGGACCACAGGTACCTATGTAGGTCTGCCGCTTGCTGATAGCAAGAGCAAAAAGAGCTAGAAAAGACGCTAGATAATCACTAAGAGGCACCTAGGAAGGTACCTAACGGGTCCGCGGGGTTTCTGGTTGAGAGTGCCTTCCATCCAATGAATCTAGCCCTAACGATGTTACCATACAGTCCGAGTCCTCGGGATGAGGTCCGTGCATATTTTCAAAAGATCTAGGCAGGTACTCCGCAAAATGGCAAACAAGGGTGCATGTGGGAGGGTTTTGATTTGAGGCTGAAGCTTACCGTATTTGGAGTATACGCCACAAGTGGCTGCAATGACATTTAACGACACACATGGTAAGAGAAATTTCAACTTCATCTAATTTATTCCCTAGATAAGTTTTATAGGATCACGAGGCAACCATAATGTTTCGTGAAGCTAATATATAGTATTTAATTCAATTCATAGCATTTTGTTCGTTCAGGTACCTACTGTTACTACAACAACATCAACATCTCTACTAGCGTCGTTAAATGGCAAATGTTGAGAGCCAGCCTCAAGAAGATAACTGTCTAGAAAAAATGGTTTGCTCATTATGGTTCCGATGGAATTTCACCAAATTTTTCCAATAAGTGAATAGTAGATCCAGACCAATATATGGCCATGGTCATGTCCATTGGCATTTTGTGGTTTAATTGTTCGAAGGCCAGTTATAATGAAGATCCGGTTCTGTTAAGCAATTCACTTAACATTTTGATGTTATTTTATATATTCCTCCCATATAGGTAGATATTTTGTTTCTCTGGCCATTTCAGACCTTCGAAGATCCCATTCTGTCTTGTCACTCAGGCTGAATTGTGTGTCAACTTTTAATGCTTTTATTTCTAGATATACCGTATGCTTCATGGCGCCAAACACTACATTAATTGTGTAAAACACAGTTTATTTTTTAATTTGCTCCTCAATAATCGGAACCCCTGCCAACAGCCAAGTTATAAATGAATTCTAAGTGCTAATTACATATCATACAAGTATTGAATGGTAATGGATCTCTCAACCTTATCAACGGTATGGTTTGTTTTACCTAGGTCAAACTGAGCTAAAACAGTCCGAAGAATATATCACACTTTGGTGCACATAACTGACCTGCTAGACGTCATTTGGTAAGATTGTGCGGATTTAAGGTGTTGACCCTTTATAGTCTATTCAGTTCCAATAAAAATGGATGCCTCTGATTGCCTATTTTGGTACCTACCTAGGTATGTACGAGAGTATCATGTGTAGTTGAATACTTATTTGGGTACTTGGGTGGATATTAGAGTGCGGTTAACGTTGAAGTTGGTAACCTGGGAGACCTAATACCAATATAACGATAAAAACTTCGTCTCCTAGGTGGTTTACTGATCCTCACTACCTATCGCCGGCTACGTTTTATTTCTGCCGGCACACAGACACCGCCCTCACACCTGCCACATTTTCTATTTCTTTTTCTTTTTGTCATTTTCACTTCAACAATATTCTCCACGACCACGAAACCTGATTCTTCCACTTTGTTCAGATTTCGCGTTGCAAATCCAAACACTCCTTCGTCTTCCTACACACAATTTTTCCCTTTCTTATGAAAGTAATCAGCAGAACGGTTCGCCATTGGATCCCAGATCTTGTTCATTTGAACTTCTACTTCCTTCCTTCAACCACGCGTTCTACTGAGCTACCCAGATCTAGACAACACTCGGCAGCACAACCTAGAATTTTTCGACTACCCGCACTCAGTACTTCCTTAGGTTCGTGTACTTTTTATTTTATTCTACTCAACCAACTTATCCTTCTCCCATCTTCTACCTTTCACCTTCCACTTGCCATCAGTCGTCACCAACCTTCAACCATACAATCTTCTTCTAGAAGAATTCTTCGGTACATAACATTAATTCTCCAACGTTCCTTCTTTCTCGATTTTTTTACATTACATTACACCTTCAAAAATTTCCTGCATCGAAAACTCAGCCAGGTATTATCGTACTACCCTTTCCTCATCCCATCATTTATGCATATACCTACTAACACTCTTGAATAATTAGTTTAGGTATTTCACTCTTGACTCGACACACGTCTTTACTAGTAGAAAGACCCATCCGCCATTTATTGTCACTAGTTACTTGCTTCTACTTGTTCAACCACGGTATGTACACCGTATTGCAATATCTCTATCTTTAGCACCACCTTCTTTGTATTATTTTCATACCTCCCCTGCCGTCCTTTTCATCACCCTCATTACGCCGCTACTTTATCCTAACTGTGTCGTCATTTTACCTCCCCTTATCGATTTATCATCTACTTACACCAATACTTCGCCTTTCGATCATGTTATTACGTCAGTTCACTGGATGTTACCTTTACCTTTCGTCAATATGATTGTCTCCTCCTCTGTTCTTTCCATTATTTCACATTTCATCTACTAACTTCGTGCCTTAGAAGCTTACTAGTCCCCCATGGCGCCTGCCAACAGCAAGAGCAGCGGCGGACCCCAAGAAGCGTCTAACGGAGAAATTATTCGCAACAAGAACTCCAAAGTCGACATGACTACTCCTTCCTCTGAACGTCAATCGGCTGAGGCAAGTGGCACTGGTTTAGATAATACAGTGTCAGTTGAGGGTGGTGCTTCCACCACCGCAAGATCCCTAACATCGTACCGACGGTCGATGTCCCATGGCGATCTCCATAATGCAGTGGAGAAGCTGTTAGTCTCGGCATCATCTAACACATTGCTATCTAAGATACGGAATGCGGCTGACCGTGAGTACGCTGAGCCATCGGATAATGTTAGCAATACCATTGATAGAATCTTGGAGGGCTATACTGCCCACCCCATGGCAAGCGCCGCTACTCCCCCGCATGATCGATCAGTGTCACGACGTGGATTTCGGCGTGATGGAATACACCAAGGTAGCATTGGCTCGCACCTTGGCTCGTCTGGCATTCCACCGTCAGATCTCCCAGAGACTCCCAAGAGCGCGACTCGTCGTTACCGGCGAGCCAAGCCGATCCTGGGATTCAGTCGTGGAAGCCCCGAAGACGACGATTCTGTGTCCGACTCACAATGTCTGCTTGATCCTGATTTGCATGCGAGCGGATATGAGTCGGCGCCTTCACAGTCGTCTGGGCGCACTTCTGCACTGTCCATGAGATCTCGCAATGGTCAAGGCAAGGCAAGCCGTCGTGATGGTTTATTCGGTGTTGCATCCTACGACGATTTCCATACCCCGACCCGTCGTAGTGCCCGACATGCTAGTCGGCACTATCCACTCACACTACAACCCACAAGAGGACGGGATGTAAGTCGAGCTTTTCGACGTGTGAGTAGAGTCGAAGAAGCAAGCGAGGCGACCATTGGCTCTTCACCCGGTAGTCCACCCTTTGTCAGAAAGCAGAGATCTAATCTCCCTACCGACAACGCCTTCGCCAACCTTCGATGCAATGAGGGTAACGGCATAGGCGAGGGTCACCAGGATGGAATCCCCCTCCGAGATTCTGCAGAGA
Organism: Annulohypoxylon bovei var. microspora; assembly: GCA_022836615.1. Taxonomy (NCBI): domain Eukaryota; kingdom Fungi; phylum Ascomycota; class Sordariomycetes; order Xylariales; family Hypoxylaceae; genus Annulohypoxylon; species Annulohypoxylon bovei. The sequence goes on along the minus strand of MU405257.1, from coordinate 25,711 downwards.
CCGCCAATTGGTCTACTACAGAAATGACCAGTGAAGCTGGTTTCGGCCAAACGCCTCCTTCCAACCGCCGGGAGGCCATTCAGTCCACAGGGAGCAGCGTTGCTGGGACCTCGGAAAATGAATGGAAAACGCCAAACCAGTTTGGCTCTCGGATTGGATCTCGGGCTCGCGTTCTTAAGCATCCTGCTATGAAAGGACAGCCCGAGTCATACAAGATGCGCAATCTGAAAGATACGAAGCAGGCTGTGCTTCTTCCCAAAGGTCAGCCTGCTCGTACGGGAGGGTATCCCGATAACTCGACTCGTTTCTTCCCAAGCGACGACAGCGATACCCATCTGCCTAGCCGACCTAGTCGGAATATACCCGTCAACCCTTTCATCCGAATCGATAGCAGTCGACTCAGGGATGGTGAGGGAGGATTGGAAATTCCGATGAAACGCGCTGGACGATCTCGTTATGAGTTCCGCGACTCGGTATCCGAGCGGCCGACTTCGGTAACGAAGGTCCCTCATACATTGGACCCTCTACCATTGAAGCCTCTGCCCTTGAATATCCGCGGGTCGGCAAGAGCGTTTGACCTCAACGACGGATACGTGGGCATCAGCCCTTGTGGAGAGCACCCTCCATTTACCCCCAAGTCCGAATCAGGTGATGTATCGTTCGAGCGGAGTTCGTCGAAGGTTGTAGAGGTCTCGCCACTGAAGCCAGTCCATCGCCGACACGTGGACGACGACTATCCAAACCGCCGTGCCGGTTTGCTCACGCCCACCAGCAATGGTAGACTGGACGCCGCCGCTCAAGCTAAAGGCAATGCGAAGGCTAATGCGAAACTGGCCTCGTCGGAGTCGAAGTTCGACTTCGAACTTATCCCACTAGAAGAGGCCCAGAGAATCAACAGGGAGCAGCGAGAGAATGGCGAAAGGGATGAAACGGAATCCGCAGAAGAGCGGTACCAGCGTGCGGTCAAGGCTGGATCAGCTCGACCTATTCCAGCTTTCCCTAGCCATATCCAGCGACCTCGCCGAATCTATACGCGCGAAAGCACTACTGCCCCTCGCCTGTCCCTAGATTTTAGCCCATCGAGTGTCTTTTACGCGGATGCTCTACACGGTAAGCTCTTCATAATATTGAATTCCTCTGGTGGTCATTGCTAATATAATATAGATCTATCAACACCTTTCTCGGCGACAACACGGCGCAATCTTGCTCAGACCGAGCAGACTCCAGTTAAATCGCCCGCAGCCACCAAGAGTCATACCTCTTCGCACCCGACAGCGAAACGATCATGGCTCAGAAAGATGAAGTCCCGCATACTCAGCCAGAAAGATGGGGCTCGCCGAGTATTTTCGACTGGTACCACAGTTCACTATGTGAACATGGATGACGACAGTCAGCTCAGTGTTGCGGCCATGGAAGATATGATTGAACCATATCTTTCCTCTGGTGCTCGCGCACGACGACGTCGTTGGTTTTTACTCACTGCATTCCTGTCAGCCATCTTTCCGTTCATTGCACTTCTCGTCATGGCAGGAGTGCTTGATCCGGCCCTAGGATGGTACACCAATAATGAAATCCGCCGGATGACTATCAGACAACGTAATTTCATCCGAAATATGTTCCTTGCCTGGTGTTGTGCCGCTATGGTAGTGGCTCCATGTCTCATTGCCGTCTTTGTCAAGAAGTCGTAGTCTTTTTCACTACGAAGGCTCAGAGATTATTTCTCTGTTATGATTCGACCAGTCTTTGGTGGAAAGGGGCCTCCATCAAGATAGCCACGGCTAGTCATCCGATTATCGATGACATATTTCTGTACATTTGTGTTGTACACACAAATTTCTCCTCAACTAGGTGCTACATGTTTCCGGCATCCTAGCACATCTACATTCCCCATCTTGTCGCATTACGACGAGATACTTACGAAACTCTGTGATTACTTGGAGTTACTTATCGCCGACAATGACACCAGTTCACAATGACCATGATGACCTACGACGACGATTTAATGATCATGGCCTCTTCCCTCTGTACCGAGAATTCTCTTTGTCACCTGAGGATACTTTCATGATTGTACGCTTTCTATAACCTTTTGACTCCGATTGGCAACAATTAGAAACGACAGTCTTGATGGTTGTATTGCGTACACACTTTGCACATATAACGCGACGAGCTACAATGACCACACTATAATAATTTCCGACCCGGCCTCCCGCAGCACAGGCCGTTTTGCTATTTTCCTTGTTCATACAAACGATACAAACGGGCGCATTGGTACAACTACATAGTAGTTCACATCCATTCCACATCGCGAACCTTGGTTTCGCATTTTTTCATTATCCTCTTATTATTTGGTTGGCACGAGCAACTTCCCTTACATCCAAGGATACCGATTGGACGTCTAGGAAAACTGCCTTCTACCACGACAACAATGAAAAAGAAACCTGGAGGATTGATCGTGGGATTGTGGCAGGATGACACGAACGGGTTGGTTTTCGTTTTGATCCAATTTCTTGAGTCATGAAGATCTTTTAATCCAATCAATCGACTGTCGAAACCTCGCGATGCTGCTGTTAGATAGCACCGCCGGGTTGTTCCATAGTTACACCGAATTGCCCCTGGAAAAGAATTGGGGTTTCCCGTGATAAAATTGACTTTCTATGTGAATACTGTGACTGTTCATAGACGAGATATCGCGAATGTCTATGATGTGAATTGATACAACAGATCTTCCATGAATGTGTTTTGTGCTCGCTTGTGATATGTGTAAGTTATGCACCTTTAGAAAGAGCTTGTTGCTAAACGACACAAAGCTATCTATCACAGACCTAGAGAAAAAAGAACAACAGAAAAATGATAGTTAGGCCCTTATCAATTAATATTATCATTCACCATGCCATGCCAAGCCATGCACGCCTATCTTGTCCGTATGGCATAGGCACACAACAAAATAGCCCCTCTTAACCTCAAGTATACCATCTAACATACCCCCCCTTTTCCTCCTTGCCTTTTCTTATCCCTTCCAGTATATATATCTCATCACTTCATACCCCCGGGTTTCTTCGTACCTCTTTTCTAATCCCCAAGTCACTATTACCCCAACCCCAACCTCCCTAATCAGACCTCCCCATAAACGATCTGCCTCAAATGCTCTCTCTCACCGCTCTGCTCGCACATCGCTCTGAACATGCCGTGCCCGGCCTCCTCGCCCCCCTGCAGCTCCCACAGCTCCTTCGGCGACCCGTACTCGGCCACCTTTCCGTCGCTCAGGACGAGGATGCGGTCGAAGTCGGCTATGGTGCTCAGCCGGTGGGCGATGACGATGAGCGTGCTGTCGCCGAACTCCTCGCGGATGCTGCGCTGGATCAGCGCGTCCGTCGTCATGTCCACGGCGCTCGTCGCCTCGTCCAGCACCATGACCTTCGGGTGCGACACTATGGCCCTCGCCAGGCACAGCAGCTGTCTCTGCCCCTGCGACAGGTTGAGGCCGCCCTCCGAGATGGGCGAGAGCAGGTTGCGGAAGATGTTCTTGTTCTTCTTTTTCCGGTCCGAGGTTGGCGTGGAAGCACCAGACGTGCCTGGCGAGGGCTCGTTGCCGTTGCCGTTAGCGATACCGTTCTCGTGTTCGTTTTCGGAGATGAGGTGTACGCGGGCTAGCGAGTCAAACAGCTCCTCGTCCGTGTGATTATCGAAGGGGTCGAGATTCGAGCGCACGGTGCCACTGAATAGAACTGGGTCCTGTGGGATGATGGCCAGCCGGCTTCGCAGGTCGTGTAGCTTGATTTTAGAGATGTCTAGTCCATCAATGTGGATGCTTCCGGACCGGGCCTCGAGGAAACGGAAGAAGGCAAGCGTCAGAGACGATTTGCCTGCACCGGTACGTCCCACTACACCGACACGCTCGTTCCTTTCGACGGTGAAGTTAAGACCCTTAAGTATAGGCGGCAGATCTTCCGCATAACTAACCACAAGATCATTTACTTCAACGCGCCCCTCCGTTGGCCAGGCCGCTGGTGGACTCTTACCCTCCAGACTTTCCGTTGGTAGTTCGGTGTATTCGACGATTCGCTCCGCTGCGTTCATCTCTAGCTCGACATTTGCGTAATGTCGGATGGTCCACATGACGTGACCCGAAAACTCAAGCGCAAATGCCATTCCAAATCCGGCGAGCGATGCGTCGATCTCGGGGGCCAGGAGGATAAGTATGGCGACGAATGAAGCAAAGAAACTTCCCACCACCGACATCCTCCATCCCATCCAACGAATGAATAGCCAGAGATGCCAAGTTGCTACAGTCCAATCGTCCAGTTTCAGGTACATACGATCGATATAGGTCTGGGACTTATCAAATGACCTGATCGTCTGGACACCAGTCAAGGCCGATCCGAATTGTTCAAACACGGGGGATTTGGTGACCGATTCGAGGCGTTTCACTGGCCTAGCCCCTTGAATATAGCGGAGTGCATAGAATGCGCAGATTAAAAGCAAGATGAATGCCAGGACGATGATTATGGGCGAGACGAATAGTCCAGCGACAACGACACCTGCGAGGTTGAGAAATGCGCTTCCCGCAAATGCCATCGAATATGCCATATGTGTATCCACGGAATGGAAATCGGCCGTAAACCGGTTTAGGATTCTACCTAGGGGAACAGTATCTAACCATCGGAGTGGAGCTCGGAGTACCACGAAGTTTAGCTTGGCGAAGAGCTGCCTAGAAGCACGTATCGACCCGTAGAAGACGTAGTAGTACCGGAACGTTGAGACTAGGGAAGTGAAAACCGAGAGGAAGATGTATATACCGAGGTAGAAGCCTAGACTTGTGTTTTCTGATTGGGTCATTGGCTGGACCATAGGTTGGGCCATGCTGTTCATCGTAAACTGCGGTAGGGTAAATTGATATGCGTATGTCTGCTTTTCTTTTTGGGAATTGAGGCTCTGTTCATGTTCGTCATATGATTCCGTCCATATTTTAAGCCACCACGAACGTCCTACTGTTAGCACCTGCACGAATACGAACAGAAAAAGGATCGTAGACCAGAACCACCACGAGCCGCTATACTTGAGATACGCTGCGTAGACTTTCCCCTTGACGGCACCCTTCTCGCGACCTTCCTCCTCGACAAACTTGCGTGCTTGTGCCTTCGAGGGGACTTTAACCAGGGGTTCTCCATCGGGTTCAGTGTCAGCTTGAGACGTATCTTCGGAGTTGATGGCTGTTGACGCCTCGTCGTCTCGGATCTCTTGGTCTGTCTGCTCGTGGCTCTTAATCTGTTGCAGGGTTCCAGTTTCCTCCAATTCCGAGATAAGTCCTGCGTTTAACACGCGACCATCTCTTAGCTCGACGAGGTACTTTGTTTTTGGCTCGCACAATGCAACGTGGTGTGTAACAAGAATCCTCGTTCGTCCGACACAAAGCTCGCCAGTTAGACACTTTTCGAAGATGTGACGGCCAACATGGGCATCAACCGCACTAAAGATGTCATCGAGGACGAGTATACCCGCACGAGAATAGATAGCTCGCGCAAGTCTAATTTATGTTAGTAAACGCATATAGCGGACTTTGGGAAACTTGGGAACCCATTTTCAGCTTGCCAAGGCGGGCTTTATTTGGACAACCTGATCTTCTCATATATGAGGGACGTTAAGTTCTAAAGGAGTCTTCGACTTACGTGATTCGCCATTTCTGTCCGCCACTCAGGTTAATACCATTCGCGCCAATCTCCGTGTTCTCCCCATCACTGAACATTTCCATATCCTTAGTTAGGGCGCAGACCTCGACCGTCTTGTTGTATCGGCGCGCATCATATGGCAGACCAAATAGAATGTTGTCCTTGACAGTCGCGTTCTCAATCCATGGTATCTGCGCAACGAATGCGATGGCACTTGGGATAATCCAATTATCTTTGTTCGCTTTCTGGTCGTGGCGCTGAGACGGGGCTCGAGGCACGCTGACAGACCCAGCAAGAATATCTACTTCGCCCAAGACAGCTGCCAGCATTAAACTTTTCCCACTCCCAGTTTTTCCTGATATGATGGATAATTCGCCTTTGGGAAACGTGATATTGACATTTCGTAGAACGAACCGATCGGGATCTTCCTCCTCTTGGTTGTCTGAAGGCCAGGCGATAGACGCATCGTCAAAAGTAACCTCGTCAGCTTCTTTGGTTATCTTCGAAATCTCTGCACTCTTTAGATATGCATCTAGCCGCTTCACGGAAACCCAAGCATCGACAAAATCAGTCACTAGCTCAGGGATGATAGACAGGGTAACCTCAAGCGCCTTGAAGACGCCAAGACTAACGAAGGCAACCGAAGGGGATAAGTTTCCGTGCAGAGCAGCATAAACGGCGAGAGACACGGCAGCGAGCATGACCGGGCTTGTAATCCAACACCCGATGAGTATAACATCATTGGTGAAGGCGCTCCAAACACATTTCAATTCCCGCTCTCGGACATCGCCGATCTTTTTCTCCCACTGGGGTTCGAGAGCGGAGAATTTAATTTGGCGAATTCCCTGAAGAGCCTCTGAAACGATTTCCATCTTCTCATCGCGAACTTTCATCAAGCGATCCTGGGCATCAGAGTACTTCTTCGAGAAATAAACATTCAACGGGGTGACGGCAAGCATCGTCGAGAAGCCTGCGAGAAGGGCCTTCCATCCGAGAAGCTCTATGAGGAAGGCTAGCGATACGATTAGTTTAAACAGACTTTCGGGAAATATGTTGTTGAACGCAGCAAAGTCCGATACCCGCTTAGCATCGACACCAATCAAATTGACTGTGCTTTGCTTGCTCTTTCTTATCTGCTCGTCGTCTTCCTCAAATTCGCCAATATCCGGTCTGTCTTCAGCAGACGTTTCCCCAATCGGGCCAGCAATGGTCGGCTCGGACGATTCCGAAGCGGTTTTCTTCTTGCTAGCTTCCTTGACATCTTTACGTCTCATTGATTTCTGGAAGACCAGCGCCGATAACTGAGCTCGGATTGGCACGGAAATCTGCGCCCACGATATCCAGTAATTGTAAGCTTCGACCCATGACCGGACAAGAACGGCCACAGCAATCAAGATGACCCAGACCCAGGCTTCATATCCCAGGCGTTCATGTCCTTGTCGTCGCTCTAGCATGTTGAGCAGTTGTAAAACAACCCACTGAGGCGCCATATTGAGAAATGCGGTCACGATACTTAATATCCATTGGAGTGTGAAGAGCCGCTTGTGAGCGAGCATGATAGAAATCCAAAGCGGGCCGGTGAAACCGCGACTTTCCCAATCAGCAGTTGTTTCCTTAGATCTTGTGTATTGATCCGGCCTAGGAAGATCCTCTAGGTCGAGATTGCCCTTCTTAGCAGCCATGCGAAGTAAGTAAGCCGGCCAGCTCCAGTTGAATCGGCTCCATGCCGATTCCGTGTACAACCTGTCCACCGGCTGGCCATCATGGAATACGTCAGGGCGACGAGGAATTGATAAGCTGGAGACGGCTAGACAGACGGCAGTAACTATTTCTGCTACGCGTAAGGCGAATATCCCAGAAGCATCATGCTTTAGTAAAAGTATAGCTACATCGTCGCCCTGGACGGCGAGAACTGAGGTGAGGATGATACAAGAGAGGAATGACCAAACACCTAGATCGTAAGCAGACACCGAGTTCCGGTTAGACGTAATACAGACAGCCTGTAAGGTCAAAAGAGCCTGCGTCCATGTGAAACAGTATATGTCAGTAATCTGACAGTTTCAGTTTGTTTTGTGTGTAACAGTGAGCTTGCTTACCCAAATTGGGACGGCCAACCAATTCTCGAGGAACAAACTGCCTTCAACCCCCCCTTGTGTGCCCAACGTCGAGATCACAGCGAGAGCTATCGATATACCGAGACCAATCAAGGAGAATATGATAATAGCGGCCTTGGGGGTCTTGTTACTGAAGGCTTGAACGGCGTCTGGCGTACTTTTGCCATCCTTATCCCCGTAAACTCCAGCCGCGAATTTCGAGCCACGGCTACGCAGTCTACCCAGGTTCAGCGCGGCCGGAAGGGAGAGTGCTGTGACAGCTCCTAAGCCGACAGCTGAAGTCACGAGCACCACCGTCATGTCAGGCATGCTGTGGTGATATGGATTCGGAGTTAAGCTCGGAATTCTAAAGAAATCCAAGAGCTAAGATTTGGCAATAGCCCTCCGGAATATAGACGCGGCATGTAGCGCGGAAGGGGGGAGTGCGAAAAGGTGGCAGGACTAACTCGACTTAAAAGAAGCGTCTAACTAATCCAAACGGCGAAACATTTACACACAGAAAAGGAGAGTTTTACACCAGTGATACCGGACAAGATTGAAGAAGTTTGAACCCGTTGGACAAGCAACATAGAAATGGGAACCGAGAAGATTTACATGTCATTGGCCGAACAATGAAAGAAAAGCAGAGTACAGTACCTAATCTTGCTGTACTCCTCGCATGGATTATGAGCCAAGGTCTTCTAGCGGCTGGCCGGTTGACTCATATGGTAGCTCTTCCATGACGGAGTAGAATCGGGGGGAAGTGGGTGTCAACGAAACCCGCGTTAGCCTGCTGTCACTTCCCGGCATCTCGACCAGGTCTGCGTACATAGAGTCCCTTGTTAGCGGTGGATTTCGCACGATAGACCGATCCCGATTCGCCCGGACGGACCTGTACATACAGACGCAAGGCGTGCTCCACCAGAAGAGAACGATGGGATAGCACCCATAGTCATGCACCTGCATCGTATCCTATTTCGGGATAATCATCGGCGTGTGCAAATAGCACGGTCCGAACGGTGTGTACCTCAGGGAGAATTTGGATGTTATTAAGGACTAGGACTCATCGCCTGACAAGGGGTGACAAAAGGGGTTTAGGACCCTCATGCAAGAGGATCGATTTTGTTACATTCAGGGCTGGCTGGATCTAAAATCAGAAGGTGTCTTAGGTATACATATGTATATACAGTTGTAATACATGCTACTGCCGATCAAGTATGATAGGACGTGACGAGGTGGTTGGTAGTCACCACTAACAGTGGATGACGGCAGGATGGTTCGTGGAAGAAGAAACGGCTTCCGCAATGCAAGACATTAAAAAAGTCGCACGTCATCGGTGAGGGTTATAATTGAATATTCTGTTATATGTAATATCCCAAAAGCATCCTGTGTACCCAAGATCCCGCAGCTCGTCATTTCCTTTGTGTACTATTAGCCGCCCCCAGGTCCACTCATGCTCTCAACTTCAAGGTACCTTAGGTAGGTAGGTACCTATATATGTAGGTACTCCTTGGATAAGGAACCTAGAATTTATAACTTGATTTTCAGCTTATAAGAAGAAGTAAAGATATAACAGATGACCAAATGAGTGCATATAAGATATTCCCTTCGACAGATCCGCGTCAGCTTACACTCAAGAAGATATATAATCAGATATCTAAAGTACCTAGATGGAAGAAGCATTTCGTGCGACACATCCATACATACATGAATCATGCGGGTTGTAATTGTCAAACCGGGAAATTGCTTGAGGACGCGGGGTATCTTATGACTATATGCGATATATAAGCACACGGCACCCGACCCCCGATCCGTGCGTACCGTAGATGCGATGAACACGGTTCTTGCCTTGATCAACTTCACAGTCTCCGGGCTCGGAGCAGGAGCAATAATATCCATTTGGAAACCGGACACCTACCTATAAAAACATCCCGTAACCGTATCTATCATTTAAGCCACTACATACATGTAGGTAGTCCGGGTAACCCTTAAACCTTCAATTTTCATCATCATCATCATTATTATTATCATTATAATAAAACGGCACAGGCAAAAAACATCACGTCAGCTACCTAATCCCCACTCGGTCCACTTCAAACTAAGCACGAAGCTCTAGTCATTCGGCATCTGCTTTCAAATACCTATCTACAGGAAGTGAACAAGAGCAGACAAACATGTCACTGTCATCCATCTACCCACCTGGTGGTATGTTTCAACCGACCGAAAATCGATGATCGGCTTCCGCATTTCATTCCTATGCATTGATGATATTATAGGCCTCGTTTCACAACCGCACCCGATCAAGTGATCTACCAAGATTGGCGAAGATACCTACTATGTAGGTAGGTAACATGCCGGTTTGTATTCCGCTGAGAAAGGTGAGTAGCCAATGATGGATACGGCGCAACAAGCCCAGGCTGCACGAGGATGGAACATTGGACTCATCACACCGCTCTTGTAGTTGGATGCCTCTTCCGCCAGTTGATCCTGCGGGCTAGTACGCGACCAATCAAGACTACATCGCAAATCGGACGACTTATAAGACTTAGTGCTGACGAGGAGCTCGTCTAAGAACTTTTGGTTAGCTCTCCAGCCATGATTCTCTCCAATTCAGAGCCGCGATCGGACGGTCTGAAATTTTCTTTAAAAGCGCGAGGCTGGTCGTTTCAGACCGTCAAGATCATCACGGGGACTGAGAAACGTTTTCAACGTCAGCGTGAACACGAGAGAGAACTGATGTGGATAGGGGTAGTTCTAGTAGAGGTGTAGAGGTGTAGCGGTGATTGATGAATGATTTATAAAGCTCGGGTCTTGCCGAACCGAAAGATGTTGTATGAGGCAAATGAGTCTCACCATCCGTGGTGGTTCTTTACTAACTCACCAGTGTCTTATAGATCAGTCCCGACGAGAAAAGTGCGGCTCAACAAGAAAGCTCCTAAACGCAATTCGAAGCGTTGCCATGTGATTGGGATAGTTGAGGCTACTTATTTGCCTACCTACCTACCTACCTAAATCTACCATATCGGTCTAGGTAATGAAATATTCGTCAACTTGGATGTCGATGCTAGGTACTCATAACACTACCGAATAACTAAAGATAGCAGTTAACTAATAGTTATTTACGAACACTTTGGAATAGTTGACTTAAAGGAAACATGACGAGTTATGTGGTTCCTAGGAAGATCTAGAAGATCTAGAAGATCCAATTATTATGCGGTAGGAATTGCTAGAACTGCCAAGATTAATATTCAATGCTGAACCCCGAAGCCATATTTGAATCAAATATTCGTAATCTGTACGAACTTCGTATTTCCTGACCTTAAAGAAATTACAACCGTCCATTACAAGATAGGAGCCAAATTGAATTTACAATACAGTAAACCCTGTCCATAACGATGTTACTACATAACGATACCTTGATATAACGATTTATTTTGCTGTACATTTGAATTTTATATGAAAAATAACGATAATTTTATTATAACGAATATCGTTAACCCTTTGATTAATCACCACCAAGATCGTTATAAAAAGTTAAAAAATCATGAAAATCTTTTTTATTTAAAAAAAATTAATACATTTTAAACCTTATGGTACCCACTTTAATTTAATTTAAAACATTTTTAACCCGTGCATTTATAAGCTTTATTCGTTTAAGAAATATCGTTTTAAAGTAAATTACTTTTTAAAACGATATTTTTTTATAACGATTTTAATGTTATGTTTTTTAATAATCGTTATAAATAAGTTTTATTATATTTATACATTTACATATATTATTAAATATAATCGTGTTAATTATTTATTAACATTAATAATAAATGAAAAAGGTTTAAAAAAATATGAAATATTTAATTAATATAATTATCATTTCCGATTTAATAAATAACTTTAAAAATAAAATTATTATAAAAAATGAATGTTTTTAAAATCGGCTTTAAATTCGTCGTGATTAATTTAACGGAAAAAACGCGCTTAAACGCGTTTATAACGAAGTATTTTTTAAGCATTTTATTAAAACCATTTCATCGATTAATTCGGACCACTTTTAAAAGCGTTTTAAAGGATTTAAATTTAAAAAAATAATTTATTAAAATTATTTTTAATTAATTAATTTAAATAAATTAAATTATTTTATTTAAAAGTTTAATTTTAAATTATTTTAAATATAATTTAAAATTAAACTTAAATTAATTTTATGATTATTTAATAATTAATTGTAAATTTAATTAATAAAAAAATTTATAATTTTTATAATTAAATATAAAAATCATGGTAATTTTTATTTTATATTATAAATATAAATTAATTAATAAATATATTTAATTATTATTTTAAAAAATTATAATTAATTTTTAATATTTAAATGTTTTAATTTTTTTTATTATTATTAATAATTAAGTTTTAAAGTTTTTAATTTTTTTAAAAGTAATATTTATAATTAATTAAAACCTTTTCGGTATAATAATTAATAAAGTTAAAGCAAAAATCGATTTAAATATACTTATTATTCGAATATATTTAATTACATTTATTATAATTAAAAAAATTATATATTAATTAAATGTTTATAAATGAATATATATTTAATTAATGTAAACATCGGCATCCACCGTTATTATAATAATATTTAATATAAACACCATTAAAATAATTAAATAAAACGATATAATTTTAAAAAAAGCTTTGGTTTATTTTATAACTTTTATAAGTATATTTTAAAGGTAAAATAATATTAATAATTATAACATAAATGGTTAATATTTATTAAAGTTTATAATTAATATAATTAAAATTTAAAAAAATAATTAAAATTTATTTTTATAATTAAAAACAAACAATTAAAATTATATAAGTTTTAACTTTTAATAATAATATTTTTAATAATAAACTTAATTATTAAAAAAAATATACCATTTAATTTTAAATTATAATTATAATTAATTAGTTTTATTAAATTAATATTTAATAAAATTAATTAAATATACGTTTAAATTTTAAATTATTAAAATAATGGTTTTATTAACGAACATTCTTTTAATTTTTATTAAAACCTAAGTAATATAATTAAGCATATCGGTATTATTCGTCATTTTTAATTAATTATAATCATTATTAATTAAAAAATTAAAGGGCGTTGTAAATTATATAAAGAAATATTCTTTTTTTATTAAATTTTAATTAAGGGTTTTCATTTAATTTTAATTAAAACTAAGCTTATCACCGGCGGAATTATTAAGTTTACCGTTTTATATAATAATATTAACATTTCGTTTTTAATAAAAGGTATTTTAAGTCGAATTAACTTACCATCGGTTCAACCGTTTTAAGTACATTTTAAAAGTTAACATAATAAAATCTTTAAATATTATTAATTCGATAAATAAAAAGGATTTAAAAGGTTTAAAATAAATGGTAAAAAAGTAAATAATAAAAAAATAAAATTATTTAAATATTTAAATATTACGCTTTAAATATATTAATATTTATTATTAATAATTATATATTAAAAAATCATAAATATTATTTAATTTATTTTTAATAAAAGAATAAATATTCAATATTATTTATATATTGCTTAAAAAAAAGAAAAAAAAGGGATTATTTAAAAGCTAATTAAATTTATTTAATAATATATTATTAAATATAAATATAATATTTTATTTATAATTTACATAAATATTATTTATTTATTTATTAATAATATATATTATAATTATCATGTATTTTTAATAAAATGATTTTTTTATATGTAATAATTGTAATTAAAACATTAATAATTAATTATAAAAAAAGCATGGTTTAAATATATATAACGTAAATATAAAATTAATTAAATTATTTAATTATGTTTTATCGCGTTTAAATGTAATAAAAAGCAAGTTTATATTTATTGTAATTATTAATTATTAATATAATTAAAAGAATATTTTTTTAAGGTATAATATTTAATTATTATTTAATAAAAATTAAGTTAAAAAATTAAAAATATTGTTTTATATAATGGTTATATAATAAATTTATTAAGGTTTTAATTATTTATTACATAACATGAATAAAGTTAAATACGAAATGTTAAACGCTTAATAAATAATATATACATATGATTTATTTAAATAGGTAAATATATATGAAAATTTATAAAAAAAAAAAATAAAAAGTAATAAATTTATTTAAAAAAAAATAAAAGAAAAAGGGGCGGGAAGTACGTATTTTGTTTTAATATTAAATAATATATTAATAATTATTCCATTATTAAATACTTATTTATATAATATAAATATTATTAATATTATAATTTTATATTTTTTATTATTAACTTTTTTTTAAATTTAAACCTTTTATATAATAATTAAGTTAAGAAATGTGCCATATTTATAAAGATTAATAATATAATTAAAAATCTTTTTATTAAGTTAATTTATTTATAAAAATATATAAATATATCTTAATTTTATAATAAAACTTTTTCCGTTTTTCTTATAAATAATTTAAATATTAATTTAATCTTATATATGTAATCCTTATGTAACCGATTATGGAAAAAATATAAGAAGCGATAAAAAAATAATAAATGGTATATTTAAAGGATTAAAGGTTTAATATATAATAATATAATGGTTATTTAAATAGTTAACGAAAAACCATTAAATGAGGAAAATGTTATTATTAGTTTTATTATTCCTTAATTCGGTAATTTATTATTATGATAATATATTATTAATAATATTAAATATATATTATAAAGTATATTTTTAAATTGTTAATTAATTTTATTAATAATAATATTTATTATATTTATTAAAATAAAAGTTATATTATTTTAAATGTTTTTTTTTAATAATGTTAAAAAATAAATTAAATTTATAAACGATATTTTTTTAATATTAAATAAAAAAACTGCCGATATATTATCGATAAATAATGTTTTAAATGATTTATAAATATTTATAAGTTATTTATTTGTTTTTTTAAATAAAGATTTTTAATATATAAACGTATTATTAATGGGTATATAAGTTACGTTTTTTCTTAATTTTAAGGTTAATTAAATGTTTATTATATATGTTATAAGCGTTAAAAAAAAAGTAATAATTGTGTATTACTTATATCTTATATATTAAAGGTTAATATTTAAAAAGTTTAAAATAATTTAAATAAAAACTTATTATTTCAAATTTATTTATTACTTAACATCTTATTAAACGTAAGCCGTATCTTTAAAATAAATTTAAAATTTATTAATTAATTTAAGTTTATTTTATAAAATATAAATCTTTATTTTTAATTAATAATAATATGTTAAAAGATCATTATATTTAAGTAAATTAATAAATTAATAAAATTATGTTAATAATAGTTTAATATTATTTTAATAATGCCGTAATAATGTAATAATAATGTAAGCACGGTTTAAACATAATGTAATAACGATATAATAATAATATAATAATAATGTAATAATAATGTAAATATAATGTGGTAATATTATAATTATAATGTGGTTATAATATAATATTACCATATCGTACGTTTTATACTTTTATTAACGTTGTTTTACTAGGATAATTTGTCGTTAAAAATAAGGTTTATTAATAATGTTTATTAATTTATAATTAATAATTATTATATATTTTATTTTAAAAAGATTTATATTTAAGTATTTGGTTAATAATTGTGATATATGTAACATGTAAAGGTTTTAAGCGTTAAGGGAATTTAAAAACTTTTTTATTAATGTTTTAATTGTTTTAATAAAAAATTTAATGATATATTAATATTAATTTTTTATAATAACGTTTATTAATTAATAATAAAAAAAGATTAATAATTTCGTATTAAAAGGAAGTTATATGTTAAAAGGTATAAAAGGAAATAATTAAACTTATTAATATTAATAAATAATACTTAAGTTATTAATTTTAATTAATAAATTGCTTAATAATGAAATGAATATTTTTAATTAATAAAAATATTAAAAAAAAAAAAAAATAATAATAAATTATTATAAACTTCCGTAAATAAGATTTTTAAAACTTATAAGAAAATTATAATTTAAAATATAAAACGATAAAATTTTACGTTATTATTATTATATTTTATAAACTTAAATAATTTCGGGTTTAAGTTATTAAAATTATAAAGTGGTAACTTCGTTTTTAATTTAATTTCGTTATTATTATTTAAATAATTTAACTTTTATAACATTTAATTAAGTTTTTAGTTATATAATGTTTATTTTATAATATACGAAGTTTTAATTTTTAAATGGTAAAACGTTATAATGTTAAAATTTATTAATTATATATCGGTATTTATTTTAATATTTTTTATTTTTTTACACTTATTTTTATTTAAGGTCGTACCGTATATTTAAAATAAGCCGAATGTTATTAATATATTATTTATTAATGGTAAATATTTAATAATAAGGCTTACCATTTTAATTAAATTTTTAAAAATTTAAATTCTTATTTTTTTATTTTTTTAATTAATAACGTTGTTTTTTAAGTTAAACCGTTAAGGTGTGGGGTTTTTGTAATAATATTAATTAAAAAGGAATTTATATTTAAAGATTATATTAATAATAAAAAGGTAAAACATGTATACGGGTACGTATATTTAATAAAATAATGAAGTTTAAACTTATATAATAATGATATTTGTTAAGTAATATTAATTTTATTTAATAAAAATTTAACCGCAGTGGTAAAAATGGGGTATTACTTTTAAATATTATTTAAGCCTTAATATCTTAAACCTTAATATCCTTTTCCTTTTTTAATAAATGCCGAATGTTTGGTTAACTTTTTATAATAAATGTATTTCGAATTTTACGGAAAATATTTCGTTAATATAAGGTTATTACTTTAATATTTATTATTTTTTTAAAGAAACGTTATAATTGAAAATAACTTAACTAAAACTTATTATTATAATCGAAAATATTAAGTGGTTTTTAAGATTTTTATATACTTAAATTAATTTTATTAAAATTATTAAAAATAAATGGTAATAAAGTTTTTTTTTTTTCTTTATTTTCCTTTTTTTCTTTTTTTTTTTAAAGTACTTTTTTACTTTTTTCTTTTACTTAATGAATTATAATTTCCTAAGTTTTTAAGTTTAAGTATAAATTATTTATAAATAATATAACAAAAAGTATTTAATTAATAATAAAAAATAAATGTGTTAATAATAATTAATAACGAAAAAAATTATTAAATAATTTATAATACATATATAAAATAAATATTACATTAATATTATCCTTTAATAATTTAATATTAATTAAAACGTGGGTAAAATGGAATTAAATTAAATATTTTATATATTAATGTTATTATATAAAATTATGTATAAAAATATCCCTTACATTACATAATTAATATATATTACCCGTTATAATATTTATTAATTATTTATATAAATAAATAAGGGATAATGTTACGTATAATTTAATATAATATATTAATAAATTACTTAAATAATTATTAATATATTAATTTAATTATATGGTGATTTTAAATATTATTAACTTATATTAAAAAAAATCTTAATTATAAATAAACGATTAAATAAATAAATAATAAACATATTAATTAATTAAATAAATGGTTATTTATTTATATTAATATTTTTTTTTACTTAAGTTTATTAAATTTATAACATTTATAATTAATAATATTTAAATTAATAAACATTTCATTAAATTACACATTAATGTTAATATTAATATTAAACATTAAAAAATTATAGCTTTTTAAAAATAATGTAATAAATATCAAAAAGTTTCGTTATAAATTTATTATTTAAATGTTTATTATTTACGTTATTATCGTTAAAATTAAAGTTAAAAAAAAACAACGTTAATAATATAAACTTATTTAAATTAAAAATCTATGGAAGTTTTTAAGATTAGAAACTTTTTTCATCGATATTAATATTGTTTTTATTATAATGTTTTTCGGAATCTTTTTTTTCATTAATAAAATATACCATTTTTTTTTTTTAATTAAATAAATCCAATGATAATTTTTATTAACCCCACCTTAAGAACGTTTTTTTATACAACTAAAAAGCGGCGTTAGTTCATAAATTTTAAATATCGATTTAATAATTTTAAAAACAATATTAAAAAAAAACTTAAGCGTATTTAATTCGCGTATACGAATTTAAAAATTGTTTTACTTGGTTAAAAAGAATTAAAATATATATTTTTAAAATATAAACCAAGCGAACGTAATAAACATACATTCGTAAAAAACGTTATAAATATTTTAACATTTATAATTATAAAACTATACTTTTTATTTAAAGGCATAATAAAATTATAAATATAAAAAATAAAGTATAATTTTATATTTTTCGTTAATAAATTTTAAAAATATAATAAACTTTAATTTATCGATTATATAATAAACGTTAAAGTGGAGAAATATCCTATTATTTATATTATTTATTAATTATAAGTTTTTATTTTTTTTATTTTATACGTACCGGAATATATTATTTATAATAAACCATAAAATAATAAAAACGGGGACGATATATATGTGTTAAATGCCGTAATACGATTAAATAACTTAATAATATTTATCGCGAATAATAATAACGTTGTAAAGTATTTTTTTTAAAACCGGCTTTTTTTATATTAAAACGGAACGTATTTTAAAATTACGTTATATAATTGGTAAATTTTTATGAAAAAAAACTTAATAAAAGAAATTAAGCGTAATAAAATATTCGTTTATTATATATACGATTAATAAAAAATGTAATAATGTAATTTAATAAAATATATTAAAAGATTAAAAAATATTAATTTTTTAAAAATTTTAGAATAAAAAAGTAATATTTTTTTCTTTGGAAAATGCCGTTAATAAGGTAGGAAATGATAAGCGTTGTTTTCGAAGAAAATTCGGTTAAATATAAACTTAACACATCGTTATATTTATTATGAGGTTATACGTTTTTAATTAAAATATAACAAGTAATATATACCACATTATAATCGATATTATCGTTATTTATTACGCAGAAAAGTAATAATAAAAAAAAACCCTTTAAATAATTAAAGTGATAAATTTAAATAATCGAAACGATTAATTATACCATATCATTAATATTTAAAACATAAACTAATAATAAAGGTTAAATAATAAAGTTTAAATAATTTTTAAATTTTATTATAAAATAATTAAATATTTTATAATTATAATAATAATTTAAAAAAGATTTAAAATGGTTTATAACGGAATTAAAAAAACGTTATATTAATAAATTAAATGTTATATATAAAATATTTTTATTTTAAAGTAAGTTAATTAAAAATAAATATTATATACCTCATAATGCGTTTTTTTTTACCATTATTAAATTATTATATAAATAACTTTATTAAAAACAATTAATTAATATAAAAATTATATATGTTTTAATTTAATTAATTTTAAACGTAACATCCTTTTTTTTTAACAACGACGTAAACATTTATTTGGTTTTTATTAAATTAAATTTAATGGAATATAATTTCTTTTTTTTTTATAACATTTGTAGCTTTCTTATTATTTAAATTAATGGTTGTGATAAATATTAACGATATTTTTATTATAAACATGAAGTTTAAAAATATATAATAATATATATTATTATTAATATTTTTTTTTTAAATTAATTATAATTTATTATTAAATAAAAAGTGGATGATATATTTTATAAAAAATAATTTTTAATAGAAATTCGTACTTTATAAAGTTAAATTAATAATAAAGCGGTATGTGTTTTTACATATAAACTTAAAAGTGTTATTTATAAAATAAAATATTTTTTTTATATTAAATTAGGCGTGTTAATAAAATGCGTTAATTATTATGTATAAATTTAATTTAATAATAATATAATGTGGTTATTTAAAATTTCTTATATAAATTGATTTTTTATCGGTTTATTTAAATTATTTGTGGCATATTTATTTAATTCGATATAAATATGTTATATTAAAGTTTTTTAAAAATATAACGGTGTTTATTCTTTAAGTTTTCGAATATGGTATTTTTAAATATTATTATACATAAATTAATGTTATATTTTTATTTATAAAAAAATTATTAAGTAAATCATAAAATAAAGTTAATGATATAAGTTAATGGAATAAGATTTAAAATAATTTTACACGTATATTTATTAAGCTTTTTAAATATTTATTTTTAATAATTAAGTTGCTTATTAATAATGTAATTAATTTAATTTTAAATGTTATTAATGACCGGTTTATAGTTTTCTTTTTTTAAGGCTTTTTTGTTATTTTAATGGCATATTATATAGCTTTTATAAATTAATATTTAACTTTTATAAAAAGTGGGTAATTATATATGTAATATTTTATAAATGTATATTTAATATATTATTTTTTTAAAAATAATGTTAAGTAATTTATAAAAAATAATATGTTAAGGTTTTTTTTAAAGTATATTAACGATAAAGGTAATCATTTATTTATAAATAATAACTTAAATATTATAAACATTATTAATTAATAAATGGTGTGTGTTATGCCATGGTATAAAGCTTTTAATTTATCGTTTATTTTTATTAATATAAACGATTTATGTAATAATAAGGTTAAGTTATTAATGTTAAATTATGAATTTAAGAATGTTTTAAAGGTAAAAGGCTTTGGTTTTATAATTTATAAGAATGAAAAGTTTAAGTGATTTTTTTAAAGATTTAAATTAAAGTTAAAATGGAAATATATTTTATTATTAATAAAGGTAATTTTTTAAATATTTAATGTTATATTAAGTTATTAAAATGTATGGAAAAGGTTTATTTTGGTTTAATATAATTATAAATAAATTTTATAAAATTATAGATCTTAAATTTAAGGCTTTTATAATAATATTTAAATTCAATGCTTGGAATAATTATACGTTAATGCATTAATATTTATACATTGTTAAGTTAATTACATTAATTTAATTATATAAATTTATAAAAAAAAGTATTTTTTATATTTTTAAATATTATTATAAATATAATTGGTATAATGTATATATTAAATATAAAATTATAATAAACATTTTATTAAAGGTTTTTTTTATTTTATTTTACCACGCCTTACTTTTTAAAAGGATAATTTTAAGGCTTGGATTAGGGATTTAATAAAATAAAAGCTTAATCCTTAAGGGATTATTAAGGTTAATTTTAAAATAAAATAAATAAAAAACATATTATATATATATACCACATTTTATAAGTATAAAGGGTTAAAGCTCCTTACGTAATAATATAATTATTTTTCCATTTATTAAGTTTACATTATAATATATTTATGTATAAATCCCCATTATTAAACTTTATAATTATATCCGTAATTATTTTTATTAAATAAAATGAAATATATTATTATAATATTTTAAAATTTCTTATCATTTTTATATAAATTATAATTATAATAATTAAATTATTAATAATACATTATAAAGCAAATAAAACATTAAATTAATATAAATATTTTTAAATATAAAAGTTTAATAATAATAATATTTAAATTTTATATATTATAAATAACTTTATATATTATAAAACATATATAAAAATAAAACCTTAAATCCAAGGAATTTATTAATTTATAACATGATTTAAATTATATTATATTTTAAGAGATATTTGTGAAAGTAATTTAAATTATATAATTTAATTTTATTAATTTTATTATTATTTTAAACGAAAATTTTAATTATTAAAATTACCACCCTTTACTTATATACCTAATATACATTAAAACTAATATTTTATTATTATAAGTACCTTAATATTATAATTTTTTTTAATTAAAAATAATATTTTTTTAAATAATTTATTTTTTATTATTAATGTGTTATTTTAATAATGCTTTTATACCTAATAACCCCGATTTTAATATCGAATTTTTATTTAAATTAACGATAACCTTTTAAATTAATAATAATTTTTTAAATTAATGATAACTTTTCAAATTAATAATAACCTTCCAAATTAATAATAATTTATTTAAATTAATAATAATTTATTTAAATTAATGAAAACTTATTTATATTAATAATAACCCACTTAAATTAATAATAACTTATTTAAATTAATAATACTTTAATAATAATCTTAATTTAAGAATTTTAAATTTAATTTCGAACCTTTATATATTAAATTATTTTAAGTCTTGTCGTCATGGTTATAAATTAAAGTGTTAAAAAGGTTAAATTTTTTTTTTTTTTTTTTCGGACGAGTTCGCGGCGCAAATTTAAGGGTAACTTAATTATGCGGGGGTTAATAATAATGTAAATAAAAATAATTTCATGTAAAAATAATATTGCTTATATAAAATAAGGGCCTTTTAAGTTGTAATATATTAAATTAATTTAATTATATTAAACGGTTTGTAATATTTATTATATAAAGGATTTTATGATTATATTATACATTAATTACACGAAAAGTTTTAATATAATAGGTATAATAATTTTAAGTATTTCTTAAATTACAATGGTAAATGTAAGTTATTAAAAATAACTTTAAAATAAATTATAAAATGGAAATAATTACCTTTTTTATAAATAAATATATATAATATATTTATATTAAATTACAAATATCTTATTATATTTTGTAATTAATTTAATAATGTTTATATTACATGGTTAATATAATTTATTATAAAAACCAAGTTTATAATATATATGTAAATTATTAAAGTTATTTTTAATTTTAAATAATATAATAAATATATTTAATAATAATAAGTTTAATAATTTTTATAAATGATTTATAATTTTTATAATAATGTGAATTAATTAAATATTAAGAATTATAGCTTGATTTTATATAATAAACGTTATGATAATAACCTTTTTTACGTATTAATTATATATTAACCACATGATAAATGGTGGAAGTTTTTTTTTTTTAAGATTTATTATTTTAATTAAATTATTTCATTGGTTAAAATTTTTATCGATATGTATAAGTTAATTATATACATACCTATATGTGTTTTTTTATATAAATACTTTTTATTTACATTACTTTATTTTCCATTGTTTTTTTTCCTTTAATTTTATATTAAATTTCTTATAATTATATAATTAAATAAATTTTATAAAGTATTTTCGAATAATATTAAATATAATTTATAAAAATTATTATATAATTTGTAAATTTAGTTTAAAGTTAATTATATGTAAAGTAAAAAAGCTTTTATTAAAAGGTGTTATAAAATTATTTTAAATAACTTTTAAATGCATTTAATTTTTAACTTAATTTATTAATTATAAAATAATTTATAATAAATGTAATTAATTTTATTTAAAAGTGTTTTATGAAATTTATTTAAATATATAATTATTAAAAAAATTAATAAAGGATTAAATAAGAAAAAATGAAATTAAAAGGAAAGTGTATAAATAAATGTAAAAGCAAGGGTTTTTTAAAAAGCGTAAAGTGAACATTAAAAATACATTTATTTATATAAGAATTTGTATATAAGAAAAAATATTATTAATACTTAAAAACATATAATAAATAAAACCCACGATAAAACTTTTCCCTTTTTAAAGTTAATTAATTAAAATGTAATATTATTTATTTCGTATTTTTTTTTATACCTTAATATTAACGGTATCTTTTTTTACATATAAATTCTTTTATAAATATATATATTTTTAATGTTTATTTAAAATAAAAATCTTTAAATTAAATTAATAAAAATGAATTTAATAAATAAATATAAATATATATATATTATAATTAATATAATTTATATATAAATATTTATATAATAAAAAAAATTAATATTTTTATTATTTAAATTTTTATTATAAACTTTTTTAAAATTTACTTTTTTTTTTCTTTTAACATTATTCGAATAAAGTTTTATATAATTTAAATATCCCTTTTATATACTTTTTAACATTAATAATAAAATTCTTAATAATAAAAAGGGATATTATTAAAATTAAATAAGTTATATTTAAAGTTATAAACCATATAATTTTAAAGAAAAAACTTACTCGTTATAAACAATTTATTATAACGCCTTAAGAAAATGTATTAACCCATTTTTTCTTAAATTTTAATTAAAATGTTTTAAGAAATAATATTTTGTTATAAAAGATTAAGAAAAGAATGTTTAAAAATTAATATAATAATATAGATATTTTAATTAACTTTAAAGCTTAATTTATATTAATAATCGTAATAAATATTTATTTTTATTAATTTTTTAAAATGTTAATAATATGGGTTATTTCGGCAAAATATCCATTTATAATTTTATTTGGTTTAATTAATAATATTAACATCACTTTAAAGCAAAATAAGTTAATATATTTTTATAAAAAAAAAACTTAAATACGTTTTAATATAAAGTTATTAAACCTTTTATTAAAGTTGTTTAATAATAATATAATTTAATATATTAAAACTTTTAAAAATTTTTTAAAACGAATGGTGTTATTTATTAATATAAATCTTATTCCCCGCGACGTTTATTTTATAACTTATAACATTATTAATCATTATTAAATACTTAAGTTAAACATATACGATTAAGTTATAAGCGGTGTTAATATATAAAACGGTGATATTATTATTATAAAGCGAATTATAATTTTTAGATTTATTAAAGAAAATAAACGGAGAATTATATAATTAATATGCAATAAAATTAAAATTAATTATTTGGTTAAACACGATAATATTTTATTAATTATATAATATTCCTACGAATATAATTACCCGGTTTATTATTTATCCACGTAAAATATATATTAATTAATTTTATTAAAAGTTAATTATAATTTTTTTAAATTCTTTTACATAAGCTTATAATGAACTTTTAATATATGTTTTATTATTTTTTATAATGTGGTAAAAGGGTTAATATATTTATATTTTAATGGGATTATATATTATAATATTTCGATGGGAAATATTTTTATTATACTTTATCGAAAAAATAATAAAGCTATTATAATAAAAGTAATAATTTTTGATTTTAGAAAAGCTACCACGAAGTTTATTAATAATAAGAAAAGTTTTAAGTTTTATTACATAATTATTTTAAAGGTCTTGGAAGGGTAATATTATTGTTTTCCCGTTAATATATGGAGTTTTGCAATTATAATTATTATATATTTTTAATAAAGAAAACTTTTTAATGTTTAAATTAATTAAAAAATCCACGCCTTTCTTTTAAATTAAATAAAAATTAAATTCCATAACAAAAATATTAGCTTAAAGGAATTAGAATGTATTAAATTTATATTTATATATAATCTTAAGGAAAAGCTTACGGCTAATAAAGTTGAGGAGGTTTTAAAAGAAATGTTTTAATAAATTTATTCCTTTAATTATTATAATATAAAAAAAGTGAAGAAACTTTTTTATTAAATATATAATGAGTTAATTATTAATTAATTAAAATTTATAATTATTATAAATAAGCCTTATTTATATGTTCGTAAGTAACGGTGTTACCTTTTAAAATAATAATTTAATGAAATAATAAAGATTTATTTAATTATATTATTATGAAAATTACGTTTTTATAATATCTTTAACATTTATTTATTTAATTTAATTAAAGCTTTTATTAATTAATTCAATTGTTTATTAATTAAAATCTTTATTAATATGCATGGGCTACATAAATTAAATATTTAATCCTTTATATAAATCGCCATACAAATAAATATACATGTTTTATTTTTCGTATTTATTAATATTTATACTTGAATAATTTCATTAATTTAAGCTTTTTTAATTATGTTAATCTTTGAAAATATTTATTTATAAGCACGATTAAATACGTTAAATTATATTATTATTTTTATTTTATTAAATTATATATATAATAAAATATTTATTAAAAAACTTTAAATAATTTTCGAAACATCATATACAATTAATCTAAGAAAC